>JAHREE010000422.1:1503384-1563810 GCA_033628505.1 Tringa tobata | reverse complement strand
GGATGGGCAGTGCCACGGTCTGTGGAGGTCGCTGGACGATGTGTTGCGTTCGGTGGATGCACCAAACTGCTGCTGGTGCTTGTGTTTGTTTGAGCGTCTCCCGGGCAGGAATGTTGGGGCTCCCAGTGTTCTGTCCCCGCCCCCCTCCCCAACAGCTTTGCCAGCTCTTTCTGGGGAGATGAAGGGTCCAGGAAAGAGTTAAGAGGAGAGTTACAATCAATGGCTCAATGTCCGAGCTGAAACCAGTACTGAGTGGTGTCCCTCAAGGGTCCGTACTGGGACCAATACTCTTTAATACCTTCACCAGTTGTCATGCTTTGAGAAAACCCACAAGACTTTACTGTTGTGTAGACCATTATTGTGTCACCCGATGACCCCTCCACACCTGGAAAGGGGAATCGGGGAAAGCAAGGAATTGCAAGGGTTAAAATAGAAATAGATTGAGTAGGCTAAGTTGAAATAATTAACAATTCTAGTAAAGAACCAGTATTAGTCCCAATACTAATAGAAGATGTACAGGAGTTATTCTCAGACCATTCTGTCGGCAGGAAGCTGGGCTCTCCCAGCAGGGGACAGCAAATGTGGGACCCTGCGAGTCCAATGGCCTGTCTGCTCTGCAGAAATGTGAGGTCACCACCACTCATGGTATTATTGCAAATGTCATCGTTTTGAAGATAGTCCTTAGACGCCTCTCCAGGGGACTGAGAAGGAGGAGGGAGAAGTCGAAGTGAGGAAGGGCTGTGAATTTCTCCAAACGATTTGTAGAACTGTGTCATTAATACTGCTTCCCTTTGGGTTGTGGCAGCCTTGAGGCCTGAAGCATCAATTTTATCACCAACTCTTTGTCGTAGGCTGTACAGGGGAAGAGGAAAATGCACAAAAGCTCTCCGGCAGCGTTATTGCCTGCATCCAGAAACATGGGTTTCACCTCTTCTTAGTATGGGGCTAGACACTAGAGAAGGAGAGGAGGCCAAAGGCAACATTAATGTTAGTGCAGTAAGTTTCAAACTTAGTTTGAAAGGAATTGAAAATGGTGAAAGGGAAATATACCAAATAGAAGGAACGAGAGAGAGAGAGAATGCTGTTCTCTTTCAGTTAAAAGTTAAATAGGATGAGGAAGAGAGATCAAAACATGACATACCCATGGATAAAAGTTTTATTGTGGTTTAAGATTGGTGGACACCATTATGAGAATTTCCTCTGGTCAAACATATAACGCTAGTTTTAGCTCTAACCCTATGATTCTTCCTCCATCCATGACTTCTTATGGGATTGGAGAGACCTTAATCTTGGCATAAATTCTTCAAAGAGTGCTACTTCATCCCTCAATAAATCATTTTAGTGCTAAGCAACAGTACAAAATTGACACCTTATTTTTTGTCAACTATGTTTTATCCTCGTTCTCCACAATTGAATTACGTCAATTATGAGTGATAAATTATCTCCCCCTACCCCAGTCATAATCATAAATATTCTGTGTATATAACCTGTAATTAAGGTGCTTCTTAGTGATTTCTTAAATAAATAAAAGACTATATTTCTCTAGTCCAAGGCAGATTTTCCAGACTTAATTTTAAGAAATCTGTAAACTCTTCTAATTTCATCAGCATTTTTAATAAAAAATGTAATCAGAAGAACTGGATGTAGCTTTCCAAAAGCACTCTCACTCATACCATGGACAATGGTAAAATCCCTTCCATAGTGGTACTTAATGGCAAAATAATTATCAACGCATTGCGGAGAATGTGTCTGGTTGCAGAAACCAGCAAGGGTTTGGCAGCCACTCTGTGGTTATTTACACTTTCTTACCAATTTGCCTGCCACAATCTGCATCTCTTACGGGTATAAGAGTATAAGAATTAAAAGCTTTCAGTGTGTCCCTAGTATATCTTATGACAAACTAAGATCATAGAATCATAGAATGGTTTGGGTTGGAAGGGACCTTAAAGATCGTCGAGTTCCAACCCCCCTGCCCTGGGCAGGGACACCTCCCACCAGACCAGGTGGCTCAAAGCCCCATCCAACCTGGTCCTGAACACCTCCAGGAATGGGGCAGCTTCTCTGGGCAACCTGTTGCAGTGCCTTTTTTGTTGGAGGAGGACAGCCGGTCAATATGTGTTGATCTGCCATCCCACATTTTTTATGAGAGGTATTGCCACAGGGCACAGCTCTAGATAAACACAAGAGAGAGGAGCTCACAGTCCTACACAGGCAAGTCAAGTGAAGACTGGAAGAGCAACAGGCGATAAACTGGCTGGTTTCAGGCAGGCAGGACATGGGCACCAGGCTGAGACTGGCCCGGTGTCACGTTTCCTGGCTCTTTGTATTCTGAACTGTCGTGTTTTTAATGATGTAATGCTTCCTGTGGGTCTTTCCGAAAATATTTTCATAAGGTTTGGGTGATGTGCACCCTGCAAAGGAATTGCCTAGTGCTATGATCCCATGAGGGTTTGGAGCTTGTTTTAATCACGTCTAGCTGGATTAATTTCCTTGGATTCATATCATACAGAATCAACTATTATTGATTTATTCCTCATTACGGATATGATGGCTTCACATTCTTACCTACTTAACAAAAAAATTAGTTCATTTTATTAGCTTTAACTAATAGTTGTATACTGATCCCAGAGAAAGATGGTATTACTGCAAAAGTACAGGGTTTTGTGCTGCATGAGTTTACATGCACCCGTGTTTTCCCAAGAAATCTTGGAAAGTTTGGTTGTCCCACATTGCTGAATTTTGGTCACATCATGAGCTTTCTAATTTTTGGCCACTTCTGGAGTCTTACAGCAGCCAAAAGGAGGCTACAGGTGAATTTTTAATGTGGAGTTTATCCCACCCAACATTCACAGCTCGGCTCCTTGTCACAGACCCCTCTTCCAGCCAGTGGAGGGAAATAGATGCTTTTAGGGGGTGATCAGTCTGACCTGTTTTAATTGTCTGCTTTAATATTAGATGAATTGCAGCCTAAAGACACCTGTTTATTTGAACTGAGTACAAAAGGAGAGTAAATGTAGCTGTCAACATTGCAGCTGTCTGCACTTCATCAGACGATTGCTGCCCTTCAAGCCATATTTAAACTTACTTATGATGGGATGCATCTGATGGATGATGAATGTCTATATGTAACCTGGATGTTGAGAATCTCTTCATAGTCAGAGTGAATAAATAGACTTTTTTAGGGTGGAATCTGTCCCACATTGTGGCAAATATTTGAAATAGCTTATTTAAACTGTTACTAACTACAGGAAGGAGTCAAGAATGACTAAAATTTAATTCTGCAATTGATATATACACTTATAAAGTCACATGAGACTAAATCCATTCAGAGAAAAGACTCCTGACTTTTTCATAGTGCAGAGCATCCCACAACTCCCTCTGAGACCAGTGAGCCTCAAGCATGATGGATAAACATGTTGCTTTTTTGCATGTGTAAAGGTCCATTCAGGAGTGTACCTGGACACCCATGCTATAAAATCTTGGCTTTCAGTCTTTTTTTTTTTCTTTTTTTCTTGCCTAATTTGTTTTTGGTATTAATGCTAAAATAAAAATATAAATAATGTGAGGAAACAGAAATCCCCGTAAGATTTATTTCACAGAGCCAATACTCCTGAAGGAGAATGTGAAGTCAGTATGTTACCAAATGGAAGAAGTATATTACATCTGCAAACTTTTTATAATTGACATGATTTTTCATCCAGGGGCATTATCATCATAGTCATAAGAAGAATCAAGGATAGAGGGAATGAAGAGTAAACCTTTGGCATTAACCGAGGGTCGTCACCAGAGTAATCCCTCCCTTCTAGACATCCAGGTTCATGCAGAAGAAACTGGGGGTAATTCTTCCCTGTAATATGGAGCAGATTATCTCAATTTGCAGCTGCATCCAGCTGTGTGTATAGGGCAAACCTGTTGTACCTTTCTAGCAGACTGTACCAGCTGTTCTTAGTGCCAAGGTAATGGACACGTTATTTCCAATTATTCCCCTTACAATGGTTGGTTTTTGGGGGGGGGGGGGGGAGTCTGTAACAATCGCAGACATTTGGGTCTGCTATGGTGAAAAAATTGTAATTTTTTTCTAAACAGATGTAGGCCAACATTTAGAGTGCACCTGGACCAGTTTATGGTTACAGATGAACCCTGTGCGAAATGGGGTGATTTCAACCTGAAACCAGGCAAAACACATTGGCTTTGGCTGGCTTTGCTCTGAGTTAGGGAGTTCGTAGGAAACCAAAACTCAGAAGGGGATAATCCCACACAAACCAAAGCAAAAGGAGTGATTTGCATGAGTGCCCACAAACTGAACCTGCACAGTTGGGTGAGTTGCTCCAGGCCTCGCCTCCCAGCAGCTTGGACGTTCAGAGCCCGGCGGTGGCCAGGGCTGCTGCAGGAGCACTCGGCTCTTTCCCTGCTTTGGTGTTTCATTCACAAGGGTAAAAGAACACAATGGTCTTCTCCAGAGATGAAGCAGATTTTTTATTTTCATTTTTCCCTCTCCGTTCCTCTGTTTCTCCTCACTTTGCTGCTCTGATCTTTGTAGCGCTTGAGAGCTTGAATCTGGTCCCACGACAGTCACGTAGCCATGAGCTGCAGAAACCCTCTCGTGCTCTCCCGACATTGCTGGGGCCAGCACAAGACAAAGGAATTTGTGTCTAAACTTTCACACAAGCCTTTTCTAGAGAACTCAGAAATAAAACGGCTGCAGGCTCATGCTAATTTAAGAAGCCCTTATATTCCGCAAAAACAAAAACCAAATCAAAACTCTGCTAACAATGATGAAGCTCACTCAGTGTAGTGCTGCTTCTGGTATTTCTGGTTTCATCTATTAATGCATAAATGTGAAAATCTTTTTCATTATTCAAGTTCACAGTGAGCTTTGCTTTTGTTTGCAGCATCTCTGTAGCAAACGTTAGCTAAGATATGTGTTTGTCAGATAATCAGATTCATTTAAAGGGTTGTTTAATTGTTGCTCCCAGCTGCAACAAATTAAGTGAAGACACAATATGGAAAGGAGAAATTTCTTATGTATACTACATAAAAATGAGGACAGAATTTTGATGACTGCAGCTAATGGAATAATTCACCACAAATAATTTATTCAAATGTAACCTTTTTTCCTGCTGAGGGAATAGCTCAGAGCTAAGTGCAGTTTCCTACACAGTACTTGCTTGGACAAATATCATTATGAATTTTTTTGCCCTCTGGCTTATTCATGAATAACAAAATTTGAGATGTGTTGGTCAAGCCAGTCACATGTTGCTATTCCTGCTCACTTCATTGAAATATTTCTGCAACCGCTTCCAGTACAAATATCCAGGTGCACCCATTTAAGATTCTGTTCCTCTTGACGCCCTTCAATTCAACCCTGAAATGTTCTGTCCTGGCCCATTAAGGCATGTGAAGGTCAATCACAGGAAAGTCCAGATGGAAGATGAAGCCAATTAATTAAGAAGTAAATGGTAACAAATATTCACTTAATGAGAAAAAAAGATCCAAAACCCAGTAACATATATTCGTGGAAGCTGTCATATCCTATACTTGTCATCGAACCAAAGTATGCTATGTCAGCTTGATCACTGATATCCAAATTTTATTCCTTACTTTAAAAAAGGTGAATTCCATTCTTAAATAATTGTGTTGTGATGAGCATAATCTTATGTTTCTTGCAGAGCATAATCTTACGTTGTACACACATACCAGATGGACTATAATACTGATCTTCTTTGCAAGGGAGGATTAACAGCGCTGCAGCTACTTAACTGTGAAATTTCAAGTCTGATATCATCAATCATCAGTGTATTACAAGGCATAGTACAGACGAGGCTGTTCCCCTAATATTGAGGTTGTCTGACACTTCCCATTACAAGGCTCTGTTTTCAGTTGCTCAGAGCTTTGCCAAGCTTTAACCATTTGGATTTAAATTCTTCATGCTGAGTGTCTGCCTCAGGCTGAATAATTTTAGAAAATGTCAGCCAAAATGAGAAAAATGCATAAAAGTTCTGACAACCTTTATGTGAACGGCTCTGTTGCCCCCTGTACTTTGCAGGAAGGGCTTGACATCTGGCAAACAGACTGACCTATGTATCAAGGATGAAAGTGCATTGGAAGTCTATATGAAAACTCGCAGAATCCCAAACTTGCTAAAGTCTCCAAACTTTTGCCAAGCTGCAAGGTGCAAGGTCTAGATAAGATTTTGATTTCACCTACGCTGGGTGTGCTTTTGCCTGGTCTGCTGCTGCTGTCATGGGTCCAAGAAGGTTCTCCATTGTCATCACTGAAAAGGAAAAGAAAAGCCTGATTTCTTCAGTCATACTCAGGCCTGTATGTACCTCATATCAGCTCTACTTCATCTGTCATTGTTCTCTTTCCATCCATTTGGCTAAAAAGAAACATTTTTGTTATTATCATTACTATTATTATTATTATTGCTTTAGATGATCCTTTTCTCACTTCCGGGTCTCACTTTATTCCTGCATTACTCAGTTGCTACTCTACAGGTACTGGCACTCTCTTATTTTCCTTGTGAGCAGTCTATTAATTCCAAATAGTCAAGGCTGATGATCTAATTTCAGTCTTGAAAATGCAATTCAGTTTTCAGTCCTGACAATGAAACTCAGTGGAGCAGAATCCACTAATGGGTACCCTTTATTGGTTCTCATACCACTTCCTAAAATGCTTAAAGTACCATTTATATTAATTGTCCTGAAGACATTTAAAGTAAATATGGGATGAAGAACAAGACATCATAATAGTAAACCACTTAAGTGGCCTTTTTATAGATGGTGTTTTGGGTGGGAAAAAGGATGTCATCCTTCTGCCACGTGCAAAAATTGTTGCACTCTAGAGATACCCCTTGATTTTCCAGCTCATGCAATGTACTTTCAGATGAAGTTCAATATTTAATTCAGCCCTTTCACGTAAATCTCTGAGCTGGACAAATTGCAAGTGAAGGAGGTAAAAGACTCCTAGCAATCTGTTGTGAAAGGGCTGATGATTACAGCTGAGATTCCTCCAGTATGAGAAAACCATCCCTTGGCCGACGGCACGGCTGCATCGTGAAACGTCGAGCATAGTCTTTATGTAAATCTCAGTGTTCTTCTGCTTGTTCTGCTGCAAAAGCCATTCTCACTGTGACACAGAAGGAAATCCAGTGAGACAAGGTAATGGAGATGGAAGGCTGCTAATGGAAAGATTAGGTCTCTGGGCTGCCAGACTTGTCTCTCTGAAGCACATGTTTATGCTTTACGTTAAATAATACAGCGTGCTTATGTATGTGAATATATATATAATGCATATATATCTGAATGTATGAATGGTAAGATGCTGTTCTGTGTAAGAAAGTTGCAGCAGAGACTGGTTTCACATTTATGGATATTATATTACATTTCATTACATTTATATTACAATGTAAAAGGTTTCTCCCCTTCCCCAGAAAACACAATCCTAACATTCATGTACTCATGTACAACAAGCCTGTACACACACAGGATCTTGGAGAGCAAGTTGTTTTGTATGTTACTAGAATTTTCTTATCCTGCAGATGGTTTCTGTGACTTCTAGCACTGGATAAAATACGTCCTTTTTATTGAAATGGATGCTTCAGTGCTGAACTCTAGTTCTGTTGAGGGAATCAGTGAATCAGGGTTCTCAGTACTCCAGGTGTCCTTGTCCTTTTATACCATAAAAGCATTTTTATATATTCCTGTCACTGTACTTAAAAAACAACAGAAAAAAAGCCCATTCCATTACCTGTTCTACTTTACCAAGTCTTATTTTCCTGCACTTAGCAAACCCTGCTATTACTTGTAGCAACCCATACTTGCTGCAACACAACTACACTTAAAGAGCATGTGTCTCCATCTGTCTCTCTTTGTAGGAGTAAGAGTTTATTTACTGTTTTGTGCCCAATAACAATGGAGCAGAAATAGCTTTGTGTATTTATTTTCTATGACAGTCTTTGTAGAGGTCTTTGGAGCTTATGGTCCTTGAACATAAGGGGAGGGGAAGGAGATGACCTTGCTTCGACTTCATCTCATTGTCTTCCCACTTCTTTTTTTCCAACCTTAGGGGGAAGAGAGCACACTAAATGAAGAGTTCATGCTTCCCACTACAAAGCCCTTACGTGATATGTGCTGTATCTGGTGGGTATTTGTGGAAGCAGTGCATGTCAGCAGAGTTTTCAAGACTGCAGTTGTGAGAGGAAATAGCTGAGTTTAGATGTCCTGATTTTATTCTATATTCTTGGATAAGATGATAAACAGTGACATAAGAAGCCAGTAATTGAAGCATTGGACTAAAATAGTTGTGTCCTCTGATCTAATCCTTCCCAGACTGATTTACCTTAACCTTTCTCTCCTCAATTTTCTCCCTGTAACCCTTTCAGATGAGATTTCACAAACCAAACTATTATCCACTCTTTGGGTTAAGAAAGCTTTTCAGACACATCATAGAAAAGCAGAAGGTGTTAAGTGCAAGTGACAAAGTTTAGCCAGGCTGGGGCTGGTTTGTGTTGTGTTCAGCTTTTCATGTCCTCTCCTCAGGGAGAAACGAAGTGTCACTTGCACTTTTCTTCTCCCCGTAGTAGGCCATGGGCTGGGAGGACGTGAACCACATGAGACCTGAGCTTACTGATAGTAGCCATGTCATGAAAATCAAGCTAAACTTTTTCAGCTCTTACAGAGGGTTTATATTTGTTTCTACATGTGTGCATTTGAGTAAATGAAAAAAAAAAGAGTGTGAACTCTAAAATGCAGATATTTCTGTGTCCTAGGACAAAAAATGGCTGAATTTACAATGAAAAATGGATACATCTAATCATTACTTAAAAGCAGATGTTGTGTACTTCTGGTAAAAATGCTTGTAAGGCTCCGTTGGGTGGCTTGGTTGTTTTCAGGTTGTGGTCCTCTGTCTCACCCACAGCCTATACTGCCTTACCTATTTCAAAGCTCCATCGAATTGTAAGAAATGTGTTGCTGGAAAAATCCTATTTGATCCCCAATGCTATTTCGCTTTTAAGCAGATTTGTTGGTTTCGATTCTGCATGTTTCTGTATTCAGCTGTTAATGTGTATTCTCAGATGAACAGGGAGAGTTGGAGGCAAAAAGAGAAATTCCTCCCATGCTTTCTGTACAATGGAAATAAGTAAAAAACCTGCTTGCAAAATATGCAGGAAACGTCTAACTCAATCTCTGTCCTTAGTATTTAGGGATCCCAGTGGTGGTTGCTGCCAGCTGGGGGCAAAATATGTCCATTTAGGTGCTATCGGTGGTCTTTCACTATCAGTGCAATGCACTTCTGACTCCAGCACTGCCCATCCTGTCTCCCTTGCAGCAGACCTTAAAGTAAGGACTCCATCAGAATTGTGATAGGAACTGATAGGTAAAAGGGCAATTTTCCATGGCATTTGTATTAACTAGAAGCGAATTAATTACAGTCAACACTGTGCCACAGTGTCAAAAACCATTGGCTAAAAGCCTAATCAGAAAACAATTTACAGCTGAGTAATAAAGCAGCGTAATTATTGCTTTCATACTACTGTCATTACTCATGATATTACACTGAGCAGCGTTTTGACTTCAGAGGGTTGCTGGCTGGCTGAGGCATGCTGGGATTTGATGTGAGCACGATAACCCCATCAGGGATCTATCAATCAGAGCAGAGCAATGCCCAGGAGTTCCAAAAGACATCCAAGTTGGCCTGCTCGAGGCCCAGCAGTGTTTTACGAAGGGAGGTGAAGCTGGGGAGATTGGAAGAGTCCTGTTTGCCTTCTTATTTGACAAGACAAATAACTGGGATTGTGCTTGGAAGTGGTGAAAGAAAGCTCCGCAGGGATTGTGGGCTCATTCTAGCTGGAAACCAAGGTTTTTTTAGAAAAGCGAGGGATGCAATCAAAGTCAGAGGCTGGGTTTGTTCCACTAAAACTGGGTTGCAATCCTTGCTCGCTTGAGGAACTTTATTGATGTGAGTAGTCCCATTGAGAGTATGAGTATTTATGTAGCTGAGAGAAGCTAATGAAATGAACTCAAGTGAAAAAGGGATTGTTCATATGCCCAAGAATTGTATGACAGGGCCCTAATCCAACCATTGTGGTTTAGGGATTTGCAAAATTACTTATTTTTGCTATTGCATCTATGTCAATTTTGCTAACTCTTCACACATTCCAGGCTCTCTCTTGAAATCTACCTTGTTTGCTCTGAATTTCTCCTTCCAGGACGGTCATAGCAGCATAGTGACCTAATTCTTCAGGTTGTGCAGCTGTGTACTCACTATTTTAAGAGATAAATGAATAACAGTCTCTCCATTCTCCAGTGTAAATTGACCAAAGCCTCTTCATGTCCATGAAGCAACATGAAGTCGTGAAAACTGAAAACCTGAAGTTAGACATTAGCTGCAAAAATAAAGGTAGCCATTACATAGCAGTTCTGAAAATTATTATGAACATACAGCATTTTCAGGTAGAAATAGTGATCTAATTAAAAAAGAACTATGGCTGGGATAAAAGGACTTTGTTGGTAATGTTCACTGGGGTATTGCAATACAGATCTTGCAGTGCCCAAGGTCATTGCACTGTTCAAACTGATTTGTCTCAGAAGGGATGTTTTCTGCCTTTTCAGCTATTCATTTTTTATCAGGGTTATATTTTTGAAGGTGTCTGTACTCTTGTTGGCTGCTGGACAGCTGTATCACAAGGATTTCCCTCTGGTATAAAACACAGAGCTCTTCTGTATCAATGTGGAATGCAGTAGCAAATCACTGTACAGTGGCCCATAAGGATACCAGCTACCCTTATAAACTTTTTATAACTTAGGAAAATAAACATGTGGTTTCAGGGCTCTGCATAGTCAGTACTAGCTGACTTGGAGCTTGCTTTACAAAACTAAGAAAGAAAATATTGGTAGAGCTAATAAATTTCTGAGGGAATCAGCAAATAGTATTCTGAAAGGTCTGAAACATTTGATGCTTTATGGATAACTTTGTACTTTATCTCCCAGAGCATCATCCAAGTTGAGCACTAAAGTGCAGTGTTCTCCATAACGAGTACTGTGATCTGGGATCTCCTGCGGGACACCAGCCTCACGTCAAGTTGTCCACGGAAAGACCTGCTAATCCAGGAGACCTGATGTGCTCTCTGCAAAGCCAGCAGATGTGTCTCTCTCACTTAGAGAGAAAATAACTGGTTGTAGCAACAGCAAGAAAGCAACCAGCTCTATGCAGATATCTGTTTTTTTGCTGGTTTTTCTTTTTTTTTTCAAATAGCCTTTCTTTAAAAAAGTCTACTAATTTAAAATGAGTAGCTATTGGGGATGATGAGAATTGAAAGGTACAGATTGCAATAATGCCACCTCTCTATAGCAGGCGGGATTAATTGTTATTTTGCAGCCCCTCTCTCTAGATGCCATGTAAGCCAATCTGTCCCTACAGGAAAAGTGTGCTCATGAGGGATCTTTGACATGTTGAGAGCAGAAAACAGGAATGTAAGAAGAACTCACACCCAGGCTCCGTGTCACCAACCCCACAAATTCTAAGAGTAAAAGAAGTAGAGAAAAATTAAACTGGTATCCAGATAAATGAAAATGTGGGAGGCTTTAATTCCTGATCGTTTCCATGGGATATGAAGAGTCATTACCAACACAGACACTTTCAGTGCTGTGTCCTAGGTGGCAGTTTCAAACCCTATCTCCACGCATGGCAGAAGTTACATTTGAGAAATCTGTTATGCCTTACCTGGTCTGAGCTGAGGCCTTTGCACATCAAAGGACAAGCCGTGCTGTGGCTTTTGGGAGGCTTTCCTGGTGACACCTTCACTCCTTATCTCAGATGTTGCAGTGAGTCCTGCTGTGACCTACCCTGTGTCTTGGTGAGTGAACTTCTCAGAGATGGGGTAGTTTGGTTTGGTGTCCAAGACTGCTCATTGTGTGCATGCGAGCTGCTGGCTTTTGGTGGAGTCACCCTGAACTCCTTCCATGAAAGAGGTGTCAGGGTTGGATCCCAAGTTTGATGCATTTTGGGATTGGTCATCAGAACTGATATTACAAGTATAGGTTATTTATTTACTTCTACTTTCTGAATCCTCAGAGTAGGATTCCTGATCCAAAATCTAATCCTTCATTTTTTACCAGGAACTCCCCTTCTGTTTGTGACCCTGTCTTAACAGCCAAAGCACAATAACATGCCTTGGAAAAATTCTGAAAGAAGAAATGTGCCTCTTCCCTGCTCATCTGATAGCTTGAGCTAACCAAAGGTGTGACCCAATCCCTTGGGCACTCAAACACAACCATGTAAGAGACTACATTGAACTGTTCTGTGGCTCTTTCTTGCCCCAGAAACAAGAATGGCAAGGAACTGAAAAAAAATAATGTATTTTTTACAGATGGGAAACTGAGGCACAGAAGGATTAAGTGACTTGCCTGAAGTCATACAGGAAGACTGGCACAGTCAGGAATAAATCACAGCAGTCCGATTCCTAGTTTAGTGCCTTAACCACAAAAAACACCCCTTCCTCACGTCAGCGTGTCCTTTGTCACCACAGGCTGAGGGTAACAAGCAGTAGGGGCAGAAGAGCTGGAAGTCACAGTAGTAAGAACATATGTTTACTCTGTTTCGGTACATTCACTTCCTGATAAGTTCATTAAAGATATCAGTGTTTTCACCTGGAGGTGAAAGGTTCTGCATTCTCACTGTCAGTCCCTTGGGTCTCTGTATATTTCTTCTGAAAAGCCAAAGCAGGAGAGTTACAAGAAAAATAACATCCATTAAAAAAGTAATAGAGCTACAGTACAACAAGGAGGTGAAATTAAGTTTGGATTTGTAGCCTGCAAAGGGCTGTGTGAATGCTGAAACATTAACTCTGTTGTTTAGCTCAGATAAAATTATTTTGGTGCCAGCAGAAAATACCTTTCTTCGGGCAGGTCTTCTGGGCTCTAATTTGGAAATTCCAAAAGACTCAAATGTATCCAGTTGTGCACTTGTAAAGAGGTGAAAGACCTGCCAATAAGTGATTTACAGTATGTTTTCCCATGTTTTACATTTTGGTAATTTCATGTTGCAACTCAATACCTAATAATGTAAAATCCAGCTCCTCCAACTAAGCCAGGAATGAACTCATGGAGGATTGTCCCGTAGGGAAGGGCATATACTACATTACATGTCTGTGTGCCAGCACCGGAGATGCAAAAGCAGCTCCATGGAGATTTGTCCTGCAAGGTCAGCCTCCAGCACTGAAAGGGTTGGCTGAATTCACCTCTTGCTACTGACTGACTGCAATTCCCAAGACTTAGACATCACCCCAGAATTTGCCAAGGTCAGGCTGCAGAATCCTGGGCTCATATGTGCCTTTAGATGAAACTACCCGTGAACTAAAATTCAGGAGAAACTTGGAGGATATTTGGAGAAAATCCCAATTCGGAGAAACTGGTTGAGCCCAAGTCCTACATCAGGATGTTCTGGAGAGTGCAGATCCACATCCAAACCATGAGGTGGGATGTGAACTGGCACTCTATGTTGAACGTCCCCAAGAGGATGGATGTGCACAACTAGTGCCTCTCTCCAAGAGAGAAAATAATCTTTCAGGCACACTTTTATTTTAAGTTGCATAGGCAAGGTGCAAAAAGTAACACAATTAAATAATTCAAGGACCAGAGAAAAAAAAAAAAAGTGCTGCAGTGGAAGACTTAAAAGAGCTTGGACTGTTAAGCTTGTGAAAAGTAAGGTTGCAAGGTGGTTTTTTTATGCCAGATGAAGTAGCTTTGTAGGGATAAAATAGCGGTACTGAGAGAGAAGGGGAGGAAGGAAGGAAGGAAGGAAGGAAGGAAGGNATTTATATTTATTCTTTATTATTTGTGAATTTTATTCATAAATTAATATTTTGATACATTTGATCGGATCATAAGAAAGAAAGAAAGAAAGAAAGAAAGAAAGAAAGAAAGAAAGAAAGAAAGAGAAAGAAAGAAAGAAAGAAAGAAAGAAAGAAAGAAAGAAAGAAAGAAAGAAAGAAAGAAAGAAAGAAAGAAAGACCTGGAGCTCTGATTAAATTTATCGTTCAGGAGACCGAGATGATTGAATTGCTGCTTGTCTTCAATAACTGCTAAATATTTTTCTTTGGGGAAATTTCAAATGAACCTCTGGCCCTTCCAGATCCTACCATGACCGGTGCTGTCACCATTGTTCAGTCATGCTGGAAACAGCCATCATATGAATGTCATATTTAGATTCCCTGAGCTGTTGAATGCTGTAGCCCTCCTGTGTGACAGCACTGTGCCATGGTGCTGCCCTGGCACTCTAGATGACAAGCTAGGACTTGTACATCAGGTTCTGTTTACGCCTCTCAGAGAACATTTTAGGCAGGTTGATGTTATTTACCTCTGTTTTTCATGGGACAAAACCAAGTTGCAATGGGTTTAAGTGATTTGTCCAAGGCCAGATCAAAAATCAAAGAGAATGAAGGACTGAAACAGACTTATCAGTTCCTCCCTCTACGTCCAGTAGTTTTTGACTTGGCCATATCACACAGCCACACAGCTTAGTCCTAACTTTTTCAACTACCACCTTGGTATTTCTGGTTCATCCTGAGTATGTTGCTGTGCCACCCCCCTGTCCTCTAGTGCATTCCTGTTCCGTTAGGCGACAACAGGTCTAAGGACTCAGCATATGTGATGATAAGGAAAGTGCTGCACAGAAGTCATTTTGGGATGCAGCAACATCCATGTGAAAGTAGACATTCTTTATTATGGCAGGGGTGGCGCTCAGTCTCTAGATCTCCCTATCTCTGGATCTCTGATTTGGAGCTACAGTGCAGATGGGGCCTCTGCTCCGCTGAAGACTCTGTCAAGTTGAGGTTGCATCTTCATGTCCATCCTGCTCCCTGCTAGAACTGGTTCAACAGGGTGGCTGTGATAAATTTGTTATTACTGACAGTCCCTTGCTCATGGCCATGGACTATGCTAACATTTAAACAGTGTAGATGATCTTGGCAGGTTCTTGAGCTCGTAGCTGGGCACCGTTTTATTTACTGGAATACACCTTGCCTGTTTGATTCTGTGAAATAGAGATTGCAACGCTGCCCTTCTCTCATTTTTCCTGTCTTCTCGACTGAGTTGTCAAGTCCTCTGGAGGGAGGGTCTCCCATGGAACACTTAGCTGTGGTTTCAACTGCATCCTGTGGCAGGTGCTATTTGAGGGCATTTCTATCCCAGCAGCAGAACATGAGAGGGAGAATTAAGCGATACCACCTTGGACTCCAGGAGCTCTCGGTGGAGTTCAGTATCTGGGCAGAGCTTACTCAGCAAGGGAGTTTAAAATTGCTTTTTGGCTAAGAAAGCAAATCCTTCAGCGTCAATCGGAAAATTGTATTTTTGATTTATTTTGTTTAGATAAGGGTTAAGAAGACCAATTCAGAGCTCTTTTATGCTGTGATGTGGGTGGAAGTTTGTTCAGCCACTGAGATAGACCAGTTACTCCCTTCCCCTCCCCTCACCACTTCACCCCCTCAGCTTGCTCTCACTGCGTTTTTCTGAAACATATGGGCCTAATTCAGGTTGAAGACTAAAAAGTTTGCACAGTGCCGGTTAAAAATTATGGCTTCTTATAATGAAATCTTTGTCAATGGAAACTTGAAATAGCAGCTTGGCTCGTGACTTATGGGGAGACCGATGATGGAAATCAATTAATCATCCCATTTCCCAAAATCTGAGCAGGAGGGCACACTTGAATCAGAAAGGGGCTCCGGTTTATGAGCTACTTGGACAGCTTCAAGACTTTCATTGAAAAACCCCAGGAGCCCAAGTGGGAACAAATATGTTAATGCTGAAGGTTTTTCTTTGGGAAGAAGAACAGCAATAGAGATCCTCTGTTGAGGAACACTTGTTTTTGTCTGGGGGGGGCTTTTGTTGCACTAGAGGTGAGCATTTTGCAATCTTGAGCAATAGGCTCTCAATTTTTAATACAGGCTCACTGGGTAATTTTATTGAGATCTGCTAATTCTTACCGTGGGGCACTAGGCAGGGAGCTGTACACTTTACCTGTGCTGGGCCAGCTTGGTGGTGCACAGCACCTTTGTGGCTGGAAGTCCTGTCAGGGCTCTGCAGCTGCCTGCTGGAAAACCAGAAACAGTGGTAAAAAACCATGGGATCTCCTTCAGGAATGTGTGAGACGTCATATGTCTGGGACCTTGGCAAGGCATGGGGCAAATTTATGTGAGGTCCAGGTCCAGACTGGAGTCCACCGTTTCAGTAGCCCGGGGCTACGATTATACTGTTCCACATCTGCTTATTAAAAGAAACCATACCATAATTAGAGCAATACATGTAATGGATTCTCTGGTTCAAAGGGTGAACTAAAGTGTTGGGGGGACAGGGACATTGGTTTGGGGAAGAACAAATTTGGAAGAGGGAGGATCGGTCTGGGTCATCTTAAAATGTTTTGCTTGACCTGAAATGACATGTTTTGCCTTTTCTGGAATTGTTTAACCCCTTTTTCTTTCTTTTTATATATCAGAACTTGGGAAACTTGGTTTAAATAATTTTAAAAATTAACCCGTTCACACACCCTAAAACAGCAAAACAAGAAATCACATAATAGATAATCCCAAATCTGTTTTACTAACATCCTGTGTATATTTGACATTCTGTCTTGCCATAGGAAGGTGTAGTCACCCTTATAATTATGCTGTGATAGTCCAAAATAATGCGAAGAAAACCCATTATTCTCTTTCACAATATCCTAAATTTTTGGAGCTGCTGCAGAAGAGTTCAGTCCTCCCAGCTTTGCTTTAAAGTGGAACAGCTGTGCTTCAAGTCCGCACTTATTTGAGACAAGTGAGGCAAATGTCTGGAGAAGTCAAGAGAAGGAAGGGATGAGGAACTGGAGGAGCACTGGAGCAAAGGAGCCTGCAGAAATCTCACCATTTGGCGCAAGGATGATTTCCTTTGTCATCCTCCTTGCTTCCTGCCAGTGGGTTGACTTTAATGAATAATGGGAGATGAACGGATAATTTTGGTTTCTGCCTGGAGTGGGAACAGCTGACAAAGCGTTTAATGGAAGCTGACAGTTAAGTACCCAGCCACAGCAGTAAAGTGTCAGACAAAGCATATGAAAATAAACAGCCAAAATGAAAGCTATTTCTGAGCAGATTGCTGGCACACTTTCCCAACCCCAGGCAGGTTATCTGAGATGGTAATTGCTGCCAAAAAATTCCTCCTCCTCTTTTTTTTTTTAATATACCTTATGAGACTTACCTCAAGGGACCATAGAGCATATTTATGGATACGCTTAACTTCAAAATAAGCAAAATCAATACCAGAAAAAGCAGAGCTGTTTTATGGAGCTTATACTAAGTTTGTTTGCATGTTTAAAAAAGTTGGTTGCTTAATAGCAGCTCATATATAGTATCTAATTATATATATGTGTATTTATGTATTTAAGAGGTAGAGACTGGGGTTAGCTAAAGGCTTGAAGGAAGCTACAGTGCCCAGATGATTCTGCCTTTCTGTAAGAGCCCTAGTGAAAATGGTCTGGGGACATGATGAACTGCTCCAAAAGGGTCAGCATGAACAGTATGGCCAAGATTCCCATCCAGTATTTATGCACGAAGAACCTTGCCATCATGAGCTGTGCTTTGACGTCTTTTTTGCCCACGGTGCACGTTAGTTCTGCTTGTGTTGCTTTCAATCTTGCAGAACAGTTAATCAAAGCTGATGCAGGTTATTGAATGTTGCCTTATGTTTAAAAATAGCTTCCTTGGCTTTGTGGCCAGAAGGGACTGCTCTGATCATCTCCTCTGACCTCCTGCGTATAACACAAGTATGGGATAAGTACTATTATATGAGAGTTAATGTACACAGTGCCTTCATTTATTAGCTTTCTACCTCATTTATTAGCTTAGCTGTGAAAGCAGGTGACTGAGAGTCAGCATTCCTGCTCCTATTCTTGGCCAAAATGGGCTGTAAACCGGTTATAATAATATTTCCCTATCTGTGATGCTTAACTGATTCCTGCACAGAAAAGGCAACAAGCTTGTGGCGACTTAACAGTTACTGAAAAGAATAATCCTGTTACAGCAAAAATAATAATCTAAATACCAAAACCAATCCCCACTCCAAATCCAGGCTTAAACAAAGATTAAAAAAAATGTTTGAAATTCTGAAATCTTGGCTGCTTTAAACCAAAATGTTTTAAAACACTGTAGTATGCATTTTCCATTTCCAAGCTTGACTCTGACCCCATATCCTTCTGCTTCATTGGTGTGATTCATCTGTAGATATACGGATTGCATAATTCATCACAGATCTTTACCGTAGATATAATTACAGTAAATCCTTTAGCCTGAACAGCGTGAAGCCTTCTCTAAGGTGAACACAAGAGGTACTCATAGTACCTTAAAGTGGTTTGAAAGGCAATAGCTATGTGTTTTGTGGTGACATCCGCAATGGAAAAACCCAACAGAGCACTGCTGTGAAATATATAAGGAGAAGAAGGGAGTTGTGGCACCACACTCCTGGGGGAAGGTACTTGTGTTGGTTAGTGGACTGAGAACAAGAGATGGGAAGTTTATGTATGAGCCATCTGTATTTTTCCCATTTGCTCTGGAAATTAATAGAGCACATGAAATTGCAGTTCTCTGGTTCTCTGTAGAAGTGCTGGGGACAAGTGGTTCTGAGCTATGGGTATTAGAGCAATATTAACCACGTTTCTATGTCTGTAAACTGATTTGCCAGTGTTCTATTACAGTTACTTTTGCTAGCTTTATCTTTGAAAGCTCAACTTTCGCTGAGCTATTTTTTTGGTGAGTTTCCTGGGGGAGAAGGGCTTCTAAATCCAGCCCTGTTCATACCTTAGCCCCTTCAGCTCCCTCTGTAGTCCCCCTGACAACAGACTCCTGCAGGAGTTAAAGCTGGTAAAGGTAAAGGCATGAAAGGACAAGAAGAGCATTTAACCCGAGTTTTGGAATATCTGAAGCCCTTGAATTACATCCAGATCTCCTGCATTGAGCCCAATATATTATGTTTCACTAAATCAGGTCTTCCAGGAAGACATCCTCTTTTGCTTTGAAGACACTAAGGGATGGAGAATCCACCACTTCCCTTTGGTAGTTTGTTCCAGTGGTTAACCACAATCACTGTTAGAAATTTGTACCTTATTTCTAATTGGAATTTCCCTGGCTTTCAGTTCTTGTTGTGCCTTTCCATTTTCAACTACAGAGCCTTTTAGTATCTGGTATTTCTTCACTCAGAGGTATTAATGTGGTACAATCACATCATCTCTTTCAGTCTCCTTGTCACTGAGCTCAACAGCTTGAGCTCTTGGGGTGGAATTCACTCCAAGTGGATTGGTTCTTTGGCGTCTAACGTTGAAGGCATCTCTGTGTTTGTCTTGGAGTTTCTTCAAAACTTCAGTCACGCATATGCTCAGAAGTGCCTGTTCTGGCACGTGGCACCACGCCAGGTTTAAGCAGTGGGATTCCTATACTCTGCTGGAGAAGTCCAAAACAGTTAACTGTGAGATTGGCGCCCACCTTTGGCACAGCAGTTTAAGGGGCAAAGCACATACTTTGAAAGTGGAAAACCTGGATGCTTGGCTTGAGGGGTATAAACCTCATCTCCCATGTCCTGGCAATATCTCTAAGCACCAGGCTGTGGAGGAGCTCAAATATAAATGTTCTTGAATAAGTAACAAGGGGAGCAAGGTCTGGCAGAGAGCAAGCAGAGCAGTCTCTGCTAAGCACGTACTGACACTTCCCCAGGTTACTCTTCCAAAATCGAACTATTTATGCCTCGAGGAGTTGCTGTCTTTGTTTTCAGTAATGCAAAATGGATTTCTTTTCCATGAAATTATACAATCTTTCCTTGATGTGAACTTTCAGCATCCTGTTAGCAAGTCCTACAGCTTAGCTGTGTGTCCTCTGAAAAAAAGCACCTCTTCTTCTATCTTTTGGATTTGCCAACTGCTAACTTTGATATGCCATCACTTTTGTATTGGAATATACAGGGAACAATTTAGATCACTCACTTTCCCCACATCATTCATTTTATACAACTGCATCTAATCTCACCTCAGTTGCCAAAGGTTGAAGATTCCTCATATTCTTTGATCCTTCTTGCCATCATCGTCTTATCTGTTATATTCAGTTTGAGAACTGCACGGGCTATTCAAGATGCAGGTGTGTCATGGATTTATAATACTGTTATAACAGTGTCAGGTGACAATGTTTTTCTACTCCTAATAATTCCTAACATTCAATTTACTTTTTTTTATATGCTACTAAGAATTCAGCAGCTATCTGAGGTGTTTAATGGGGTTAATTTCTGATCTCATTTCTGAATGGTAATGGCCAACTCCAAGCCCATCATTTTATATGTGAAGTTAGAGTGTTGTGTGTCTCTGCCTTCATCTGTGTTCAGTGTCATCTGCTAGTTTAACACCAAGTCTCTCAGTGTAATAAACTCCTTCTGCAGTTCTTCACAGACAAGCTTGTCTGTTCTGAAAGACTGTGTCATCAGTGACTGTGGCCACCTCACTGTTAATTTCCTTTTCAAGACCATTTATGAATCTGTTGCCATCACAGATCTCTATGGCACTCACTGGTTACCCTCCTCCCCAGTGAAAAGTCGTACCATTTCCTTATATCCATTATCCATACAGGGATCTTCAACAGATTATTTTCCTAAAAGCCTTGGGCTGAGAAGGGCCTCCAGCACTCACTGAGAGTTTTTCATGCTCTGCTGTTGCTTGCCCAGAGCAGAACTGATGAGTTGTGCCTTACATTTCCTCCTGGGTGTCTGTGCTGAAAGTGGAAAAGCTTGGCACTTAGCTTAAGCAGAGCAAAGAGCTTAAATTCCTGATGCCACTGATAGACCGAGGCATAAAAGTCAATCAGAGTGGATCACTCCTTGCAGGTGCTCAGTGGCATGCAGCTCTTTCCATCCCAACCGCATCTGAAATTGAGGCCACGAAGGCATCCACCACCACTCCCTGCCCAGGAGCAAAACACCTGCAATTCCTGTAGGCAGTATCTTAATGAAGCCTTTACCTGGGGCAGGAGACAATCCCCATTTGCAAATGTGGCCTGTGTTCTTTGTTCCTGAACCCGTGCTTTCACATTCAGATCATTTTTTAAGCATTTTCCCTGAACTGACCTGGTTTATCAAGTGAGTTATTGGTCATACTCCTGTTCTCCTCTCAGTTAGTCCTTCACTGAACCTTAAACACTTTTTATTAGTAGTGATGCTAAATTTATTTCCAGAGATCGCTGACAGAAATGCTGAAATGCACCAAACCTTGAAGCCCTCCCTACTGAGCCTCAGTGGGTCCCCCCATAGAGTGAGGACTTCCCATTAATGACCCCTTTCTGGCGCTGTCAGTCAGCCAGCCCCTAAGTCACTCTTTTTATGCTCTACTGATACTGCATCGTGCTAATCTTAAATCAGGATTTCAGCCCCGTGCCCTCAGGAACACACAACTTCTAGCTCAGCTTTGGCATTGATTTATTTCTGCCTACTCCCAGTTCTCCTCTCTGCCTCTATTGCCTTAAAGGTCTTGCTGTTTTTACCCAAAGTCAATATTCTCCTGTCCTTTCCCACAGTGATGACATACGTGTTGATGAAGCTGGATCTTATTTACACTCACACCCCTTTATAATGTGCAAGCTTTGACATTGATGCCTGCAGTAAGGCTAGTCCATAATACTGGAAAAGCAGAAAGAGGCTGTAGTACAAATGCACATCAGGTCTTAGAGCTTTTTTGCCTCAGGTTGTATTACAGTCAAGGGAGTCAGAGACGTGGGAACTGCTAACTTTTTTCACTGGGGAGCATTGTTAGTGACCTGCACAAGAAGCCAGAAAACTGTTATTACTTCAAATGTAAAATTAAAGAAAAAAAATTGCTCTCTTTCTCATTTCCCTGAACTGGACCACATGCTTCCCTGGAGGAAAATCATTGTTGAAATATGTTGACTGCAAAATTTTCTGTTAATCTGAATATTCCTCTCTTGCTCTGAGCCACAGGATGCAGGCAGAAACCTGTCCCATCTGTTCTGGAATGATCTGTGCAAGCTGCAAGCTTGCATCACCCTGCTGGAGATGATGGATGGCCTAGCACACTGCCCTTCCTTCTGTAGGGTTGCACTGATAGGACAGGTTGCACCAGAGATCAGACAATGGTGTTCAAGAGCATGCAGCCAGTGGGATCAGGGTGATTGGGACCCTACAGCAGCACCAATTCCACCAGTGGGATATGGCCACAAAACTAACAGTCTACTTGAACTTTGGGAGCTCTCACTGATGTTGGGCATGTTGGGGCCTGATGAGCCTTCTCATTACCAGACATGTTCCAGATCCACTGGACTATTTCTTCTTCAAGTGCAGTGTGCCAAAGACGATTTCACAAGTGTTAATTCTAGTCTTGGCATTCATCCCTGAAGGGTTTAAAGCATCCCTGAGACAGCATCCCTTTCATTTTTCTCTCGTTCCCCATTGCATAGAGTGCTCTGATAAATTTCCCTTCTTCTACTCTCACTCTCTTTCTCACCATATGTTTAAGATTTTTAGGAATGTGCCTTTTCTGCAGCATCTTTTGCTTCTAGATTTTAATGCAGTCCTGATGCCTTTACCATAAATCCCTGGAAACATGGCAAATCCAACACAAAAGTTGTTGGAAGGAAGAACTCCTTGGAAACAAGTTTTACATATGTGTAGTCTTTTGTGTCTGGGTGCAAGAGCTACATGATTAGCTGGATGTAGAGAAAATTTCTCTATAGCCAATGTCAGCAAAATTTTTTATTGAAGATATTTTTACACTAACAAGCCAAGCCCTCAGTGTCTACCATATTCAGCATAAAGGAGAACTGTGGCAAGGAGCAGAATGGAAGAAGTGTCCTAATTTGAAAAATCTGGAGATTTTTATCTATGGGGAAAAAAGATTTCTTTGAAGGCTATTAGAAAAAGAGTGAACATTTTTGTGAACATTTTTGTTTATGTGAAAGTCTTTATCTGCTTTCCACTAGTTCCATCATCTGGCAAATGTTTTTCAGCAACTTTCCCCAGTCACAGTTTTCTTTTTAAATCTCACATTTCCCCTTTACTCAGCTCTACCCTCTGGCTCTGAAATCCTATTCTATTCTTTGTCTGCTCTTCATTTTATAAAATATTCTGCTTTTTCAAGAAATTATTCAGCTTTGGGGGAGAGAGTGGATGTTCCTTAGCTGTCTTACACCAGGCAGACAGTCTGCTGAATAATAACATCCAGGAGTAACAAAACTTTTGCTGCTGTGTCCTATGTAGTGATTAGTGCGTACTGTGGTCCCAGCAAGGGGAAATACTAACACAAAGTAAATAAAGAAGTTGTGTAAGTTATCAGCTGAAATCCCAAACCTTGTGAATCCCAGTGTTGTGACTTACACTTGTGGTGGACCTGGCTACATGGCATGGCATGGGATGTGTCCTGGTAAGAAGAGGTGCTGGGGGACCAGGCCATCAGAGTTAATATCCTAAGACCTCTTGTTTTTTTTCTGGTGTCTCTGCCTACTTTTGGCCTAGAACTGTGTTCAGGAGCCCTGTTATCTTGTTAATCCAGAGCAGAGCAGGAGAGGCAGAACTGGCCACTGAGAGAGTACAATTGCTTCACTTATTTCTAAGCACAGTTTCTAGTTCTTTTGTGCTCTTCCAAGGACGTCTGTCTAGGCATGACTTAATCAAGATGAACGGGAATAAACAGATTTCTAGAATGAGATAATGAGGTTTTCTGTTTTGTTCTCTGTTCTTTTCCTAATAATCCCTTGTGTTTTATCAGGCTTTTTGGTGACTGTTGAGCACTGCATTAATGTTTTCAGAGAACTGTCCACAAAAAACAGTGTCTCTGTGAACAGTCATGGCTAATTAAGAATCTATTGTAACATATGTATAATTAGGGTTATTTTTATCCCATATTCATTACTTTGCATCTATCAACACTGAATTTCTTTCAGTGCCATGAGATCTCATCAACAGTGGGTATCACTCAGTGTCATGAGATCCTAATGAAATCCTATCATCTGTAATCTCTGTTATTTCATGAGTCACTGTTTCCCAGATTTTATGGATATGTTGAAAAACAGTCATCTGCATGGAACTTCATGTGACCTCCCTCTGTTATGTAAATTGACTCTTAATTCTTTATCTTTTTAGGCAGTTATTAAGTGGGAGAGATGAGTTCTCAATTCCTTTTGTAACCTAAGTACACTGCATTAACCCATATTAATATCACATTGTTTCCTTTAAAATTCTCTAAAAGATATGTGGACTATGACTGCCTTCTGTATATCTGGGTTTGGCCTCATGGATGGGGAATCACGAGAAGAATGAAAGTAGTAGAAAGAAGTCCTACATTTCTCATTATATCTCTCTTACTCGTGACTTTGGGATCAATGCAAGTATCTCCTTACCAAGCAGGCTTGGGCATCATCTCCACACCATGCCACAGCCTAAATCTGTTAAAATTCAAGATGTGACAGCGTGAAGTTAAAAAAAAAAAAAAAAAGTAAGAAAAAAAAAGTGTCTAAAATTCCTCTAAAATTAAGACTTGTAATAAAAGTAGGCAGTATCTCAACACACTGGCATGATTTTTCAGCAAAATATTCAAGCACACTGGGCAGAGAATGCACAAATACACAAATAAAAGAAAAGGTGGGTCTTGGGTGTTATTTCAGAAAGATCCTCAGGCAGATGTCAGGCTGTATCCTGGCCAGACTCCCCTGTTATAAAGTAGCCTCTTGTTAGCACAGCGCTAAGAGTAATTGCACAGAAAAACCTAAGGCATGGAGCAGCCGTGCATAAATTATTTCTTTTAATATGTCACTGGAATTCCTAAAGGAAATTTGGCTTTTTTTTTTTTAATAATTTTGTTTCATTTTGTTTCTCATTTATTTCTAGGAACTAGTTATGCAGGAGACTGGTGTGGAGTGGAGAGGGACCCTCTTATGCCCAGCCCAGACTAATCCAAGTGCTGCGCTCTTCCTCTTTGCAGAAACACTAGAGGAGTTTCTATTCTCTTTTGTGCAGTCAGCAAATTCTCCGTGGGGATCTCCATCTATCTGGCAGGTCACATTACAGCTCTGCTCTTGTAACTGATCTGTCCATTGGTTTCTACAGAAGAAGTGTTATTGATGAATTACTGCACATGGCGCTGAGAGTTATGTTGCAGAGTTGTTACTTTTCGGCTAGGGAGCTTTCCTGGGAACTTTCCACGATGTGCTGGATGGCTAAAGAGTTTTGGACAATATGTAGCATACAGCTGCCATAAGTCATTATGACCAATAAACAGAGAGAACAAAACGGATAGGAAAGTTGAAGATCAAAGATGCCAGCAGGACATGCATATCTGTGATTAGTGATGAATTTTGCTACATTAGAGCAAGCTGGCTGACTTCAAAAGATGCTAGACCTCCTGGCAAGGCATAGAAATAGGCCCCCAAAGTCAGCATGTTATGACAATTGCAGTTTCCCTCAATGTGAGACAGCACTGATTGTGCTGCCAGATGCCAGCTAAACAGATTTATTTTCTCTGAGACCATTTTTATTTTGCATTGAAGGCTCCTCTGTACTTTCCTGTGAGGTGTAGTTATAAGCAGAATTGGTAGCAATGCCCTAGAGTAGGTCCTTATTAGGGCTGGGCAGAAAATAATTTTGCTTTTCTGTTACAATATTTAACATACTGCAGTACAGCCCCCTAGCAGCAAGATACAAACACCCAGGATGTAAAAAAACCCCTAAACCTCTAGAAACTAAACCTCATATTTTAAAGTTTGATTTACACCAAATGAAAAATTTAAAATCACTAATGATGAAACTTTTAATTTTAGCAATCTTCAATTATTTTTTATACTTTACTTAGCCTAATTTTCTCAAAACAATAACTTTAATTTTTCCTTTATCTCACAGTATGGCATTTCAGTAATTATTTTGTTTTCAACATACTTTGAGTCAGGAGATTAACTAAAACCAATGTTTTTCCTTAGTGTTTTGACTACTGGGAATTGAGTTTTTCCTATGAAAAATGGTTTAAAAATTTCCAACCAATCTTGTACTGATGCTGGTATGATTCACTGTAACGCTCCTTAGAGTCTTAAAGCAAAGACAACATCAGCAGGAGTTCAACATTGCAGATAAGGGCTGGATGATGAAGTTAAAGTGTTCAGTGCAATCATTACTCAATCTATTCATGTGAAGCTTCATAAAAAAGGGGGATATTGGAAAAAATTATCAGCCTTTCAGAAGATAGCAGAAAGAAGAGACCATCATCCGGGGAGATGTGGCTAGATCCAATTTTTGGGGGACCGCTTGTCTCCTGTCCTCTGGAGGTATCATGTGGTGGGTGAGGAGGACAGAGTTCTGTTTCTCAAAACAGGAAGGGAGGAAGGTTTCCCACCCTACTGAAAGCAGCTTAGGAGGCATGTTAACCCAAGCCAGACGAGTAACAAACCTTGGCTCTGATTCCCAGCTTCCATAAACTGCAAGGATGAATATTCAACTTTCAGCTTGGATTCAGGCAGTTTAGAGAGCAATTATCCATTCATGTTCTGTAATTCAGTTATGAACTGGTCTCCAAACTCTCCTCGCATTAAGGCCTAAGTTTCTATTTATTTGGATTACAAAGTCCATTTTTACTATTGCCATCCTACCTTTGCCTCATTCTGTAAACGTCCAAGAAGCCTGAAGGTAGTGGGAAAAGGGGGTTGATCCAATATCTTCGTTATTTAAGACAGGAAGTCTGTAAGCGGATGATCTATTAATACAGCATTTATTAATACCCTTCTCACACACAGGAACCAAAAATCACAAGGCTTGCTTTGAAGCTGGGACTCTGTCACATGCACTGAAACGAGTTTCCAGCAAGGCGCAGGTGCATGCCATATGAGCAGAAGAAACCCTGGGACCACGAGCAAGCAATTTGATGACTGCTGTGTGCTCAGTGCCCAGAGTAGATTCATGTCAAGGTGACACTTCCCTGGCTCTGCTCTCCCCTTGTCTCTTACTGAAGAACTCTAGATATTTTACTCTTGCAGGCTCCTTTTCTTACTTTTTATTGCTTGATACATGTTGTTCCTAAAAGCTTTTGCAGGTGATTACTGTGGGGAATTAGTAAGCTTCTTATTCACACCTTTCTGTCCAGCCCCTCTTGACTTGCGTAATTCATTAAGCCGGAGGAAACGAGGGATCTCACAGAGTGTGCTGAGGCCCAGGCCAGCCCCAGAGGGGCTCTTCAACGGTTTAATTTAATGGCCGTTGTGGGAAGTGCTTGTGTGGATGTTAAGCGTTTTGATTCCCCTCCCATTCTTTCCCCTGTTAATAGGTGGTTGTGCCACTGAGACTTTCCTTAAGGGGACCATTAATGTGAAGTACGAGCGGTGTTGCCTGTTGACATGCTGGCTAACAAGGATGAGACATCAGACTTAGGTTCCCAGAAGGGGTGCCTCAATTTTGGTGGTTTTCAAGAACTATAAATTTTGCTCTTTAGCACAGGTGAGGTTTGAACCCCAGTCTGCAAACACCCATGTCCCAAGCGTCCCTTTTTGTTTGTGGGGACACTGGTAAAGGAAAATACAGATGTGAAAGAGGCCCCTTCAAGCATCTCAAGCTCTAACCCGTTTCTCCACGTGTCCCCAAAGTGGATATACAGAGCCAAGATGTGAATGAAGGAGTAAAGCTTTCTGGCTAAATGACATGGGTCCAGTGACATGGCTTTCAAGGCATGACACCAAACTCTTAGGCAATGCCTACACAACAGAATTGCACATTGCAAAGAGGCGTTCCTAGGTGCTTTAATTTGCCTTTGATCCTTAGACCTGTCCCTTGCACGCTTCTGGCCCGAGCTCACTAGCATCCCTTCAAACAGTTTCCAGGCACAGTTTGGCAACCGGCACGGCCGGGGACCATTCCCAGTTGGCAGCTTGGATATAGCCTCTCTGTTTTGGAAAGCAGGAGAGTTTAATGAATGGATGCAGGCATTTCTGTGCCAGTTGGCCTGCAGGCTGGAGAGTGGTCCTGGCCATGTTTAATTTTCTAAAACAGACATGGCCTCAGGTCTCCTTCTTATCTCTGCCATTGACTTCCTGGGTAGTGAGGGCTTGGCGGTTTACCTATAAAAACGACTTTGTGAAAATGGAGCGTGCATGAAAGAATGGTTTCAAAGACTATTTATTATGAATATGGTTCTTTTTAACTTAACAAGTCATTCACAAACTGATCTTGGCTTCCTTGGATTAAGTTAGTGTTCAGAGATATTCACTGATCATTTACAGCAAGAAACATTCAGCCTCCGGTCTGTTCGCAAATGGTTTGTTTTCTTTGCTTCCTTTTTGCAGTGGGGGACCGGCCAGCTGAGAGATCTGCTTTTGTTTTCCCTCTCCTTGATTTGATGATTGAAGCTTTTCAAACAGAACTACAACACACGGCAAATATCCACGATGAATTTCTAGATAAATAAACACTTGGGCTGAGGTTATTTTGGAAGAACAGCAGCCTCAGCGCCTCCAAATGGCAAATAATAGAGTCAACTGAGCCCAGCTATTTTTTACCAGAGTCAGAGGAATTCTGCTATCCTTCTTGTTAACCTGTGCTTCTCCATTCCGTGGCTTCACTCATCGTTTCTGAAGCACTGTGAAAAACACAGTTAGGGCTGGTTCAGGGTCAGTCCAGGTCTCCGTTGAGAAAACTTTTCCCATTGCCACGTTACCCAGCAGTGGGTTAGGATTGGTCCTGGACTGGGTGCTCAGGAGGTGGAGGCTCAGAGAGGTCCACATGAGGTGACCACTCAGCCTTTCCCAGGCGGGGATGGCTCAGGAGACGTGCTGGAGGCAGGCTTGCATCGCCTAAGCATAGCTCTTGGCTCCATCGTTTGCTCATCTGTGGCTTTTGCCTTCACTCACTTGTTTCCTTAGATGAGCTCCTCTGCCTGCTTATTTGTGTTAGGAAAATTATCGTTCTTGTATTTTGGTCTGTGTCGCTTCCTCTGGGCCTGTTTTGTTATTGCACAGAGGGATGTCTCTAATGAAGTGGACGGAAGGAGGAGGACTCAGGGCTTATTTTTATCCTATACATGGGAAGTTGGCCAGAACAGGGCAAAATAGAGCAGAAAGTCCTCAGAGCATTTCCACCCCTCAGGCCTGGAGACAGCAATCCCCACAGACCTTGCTCAAATGTTCCACCGCTGCCTGGGGACGCTGCCGAGGAGAACTTTCTCCGCAGTTTCGCCTGTTTGTTTTTGAAAGGAAAAGTGCGCGTTTGCTTCCTGCCACAGGGATGGGGCTTGCTGCCCTGCCATTGCCGTGATCCAAGTTTCTTCTGTTAATGAATTAAACCTCAGACCACCAGACTAACTTTAAAAAAAAAAAAAAAATAAGGGAATTTAAGGGAATTTTGTCTATATGTATTGGTAGTGTGACAGCACCTAGATGCCCTGG
Organism: Tringa tobata; assembly: GCA_033628505.1. Classification (NCBI taxonomy): domain Eukaryota; kingdom Metazoa; phylum Chordata; class Aves; order Charadriiformes; family Scolopacidae; genus Tringa; species Tringa tobata. The sequence continues at coordinate 1,534,385 of JAHREE010000422.1, read as the reverse complement.
CAGTTAGATCACACATTGCTAAAGGGAGATGACAGCTGGTCCGAGGAGCCTCAAACCCAAACCGAACAGACGGTCTCAGGGTAGCAACACAGGGCAGAAATGCAGAAAAATGAAATGCAGAAAAATGTAATGGTTGGCTACCACAGAGAAGAGAAAGGAATACGATGAAGCCAAACCTTGTGTTTTTTGGTTCAATGAGTGGCTCATTAGACCATGCTGTTGGCCTAGAAATTTTGGGGAAACTGAGACGTGTTTTATGACTAGATGTTTACCTTGCATTCACATTTAATTTGTCCCATTAAATTTCCTTTTCAGAACAACTGCAGGCCATCTTTTTGCCTTTATTTTTTTTTTTTAATTTTTTTTAAATGGTGATGTCCAAGGAGAGGAGCAACAGACCAGACAGCCAGGGCTCTCCCACGCAGCTTTCCCAGCACAGGGCGGCATCACCCCAGAGCATCTCCCTCCTCTGCTGCTGGTCCTGTAACACATCTGGGCTTCAAAAGAGGATGCTCCTCTCCCACGTGCTTCAAAGAGAAACCAGGAGTCACAGAACAATTACTCCCACTCACAAGACGAGGGGAAATCCTCTTCTAACAGGGGATCATCCTGTTAAAATGAGGATGTCTGGCAATTTATGACTTGCTGCTTTAAATCCTCCTCCCCCTACTGAAGAAACACAGCAGACAGTAAAGCTGGAGGCAGATACAAGAGAGAGCTGACGTTGGCAGCACTTGAAATATAGTGGAGGAGATAGGAAAACCCTTTCTTGCTGTCCTCATTAGCATGACTTAATTAATAGTTATAATCTTATCAAACAGAGGTTGCCATGCAGGAGTGATGTGCAGGCTGGAAAAAAAAGCTTCTTTAATAAATAGATATTTTAAGACCAAAAAAGCACCACCAGGTAGTTTTGCCTGAATTCCTGTATAATTTATACCAGAGGTAAACCTTTTCAAATAAAAAAAAAAAAAGGTGGATTTAGCAGGATGGTGTTATTTGTGCGACATTTTTTGGCAATAATTTTACCAATAAAACTTTGGTTTATTTTGCAAAATAAAACTTATCTGCACTTGATTAGCTTTTGTTTTCATTTTCTACTGTCTTCTAAGACATGGTGAAACTCTTGCAACCTACTTTAAATACTGCAAAAATTAATACCTCTGCCATCAGTTTTGTTATTGTCTCTGCCATTTTTATAGATATCCCAGCTCATTTCACTTGCGTTAGCCTTGGCCTGGGTCTTAATCTCAAAAATATCTTGGCATCTTGATGTCTGGTGTGGCAGCAAGACAGGTTCTCCTCCCAGTTTCAGCAGAAGGTCCTCTGTCACACATGGAAATTTAATGGCAAGCAAGCTGATGTCTAGAGCTAGAAATAGGAGGAAAACGATTCATTTATACCAGATTTTAAGTGGAGAAGAAAAATCCCATCTCGGGACCCACTCAGAAGCAGAAGGCAAAGAGCCAAAAGGGGCACTCCTTGGTGTGGGCAGTGCAGTGTGGGGCAGACATGGGGTGAGAGTCAGAAGTTTCTCTACATGGAGCAACTCATCTAAGTGTCAGCTAATCCACGTCCTGATTAAATTACCGCATACCCATTTATATGCTAGGTATCTCTAAGAAAGCAACACAGCTTGTGAAAACTCAATCTCACTTAAAATAGCTTTTGGATATAGGGAAGGTCTTGGTTTTAATCCATACCAAGTCCATCAATCTCAGATGATTTTACACCAGCATCACTGAGATTTGAATTTGCACTGGGATGTTCAGCGCAGGCCATTAAGAGGACAGATTTCTCGAAGCTAAAGGGAGAGAGAGTGACTGTGAATTATAAAGCCACATCCTTACTGGCGGCTATAAATTTGGATAAACCTCCTCCCCCAGTGCTCTGGATTCTCGCATGCTGTCTCCTTGGGCTGTTTTCCTCTCACTTGTGAAATATATTACAGTAGCCAAATTACCAGGGGATGAATGACCTCAATAAATTCACTCATTCTGCTCTAAGAGAAGATACCATGCTGTGGAGAACAGAGTGAGAATGTATTTTTCTCCCCAGACTTGCAATTATTCCTATTGTGTGCCAATTTTATTGGCAGGTGATTTTTTCCTCCCTTGGTTGGCCCCAATTTGAATTTTTCCATTCTGCTTCCCACTGTAAATGTCTTTTCCAATGACTTTATTTTAGCTCATATCAATGAAATCTGTATGGGGGAAGAGAATAAAGCAGGGCAGGTCCTCAGCTGGTATATATCTCCTCATATATATATATATATATATCTCCCTTGCTCAACACATTTCAAGAGGGTTCTCTGCTGCTCTGCCCAACTGAGGATCCATGCAGCGGTGCTGTGAACACTGAACATAATCCTACTATAATTTTTATAGAAAGACTTGCTAAACTGGTTATGCGTGGGAGAAATTCTCCTCCAAGTTATTAGAGGAATGGTTGAATTTCATTGTTTCTTCTTTTGTGCAGCATGTACTTATAAAGGTACCTCTCCAGTGTTTAAAAAAAAAATATATATATATATTTATTTCTGGGGAAAAGAGTAAAATTTTTACACAGATACAAAAGCAGCCCATCTTCATCAAAAATTCAAAAAAAGCACAGGCCCTGCCTTTCATTTGCCTGGTAACTTGACTCAGAGCTCTAAGCAAAGAGCCTAGGGGCAATGGCATATGAGAGGCTCCCAACAGCAGCAAAAGAACTTCAAACCTCAGTGGGCAACATGTCCTCAGCTCCCTGGGGAAGGCCTCAGAATGGCAGTGGAGGCAGAAAACAACTGAGAAAACTACAGATGCCCATAATTCTACTTGCTGGTAGATTTTTAGTTATTCTTGCACAATTTTCATTTCCCATCTGTTATTCTTGGTATTATCAATATTATTTTTTTCTCTCTCATCCAGTATAAGGTGACCTACTCTTGCCAGCACCTACATCAGCCTCCGACTTGATTCCTTCTCCCTTTGCCTCACTGACCTTGTCTATGTCTGAATCATGGTCAAAAAAGAAAGGATGATTTCAAAAATGTTCTGTTTGAAAAGGCCAAAGGCAAATTAGGGATACAGACACCTGTGTCGTGCCTGTGTTGGTGTGAAAAAGGAAACAAAAGGTTGCTGATGTAGGAGTCCCATAAGAGTTGTTTCACCTTGCATTGTTGCTCTTAAAAGAGAGTAGTGTTTTTGCTTTATCTTCTCTTTTATGACATCTGAAGGTTGGGAGAAAACAGGCTACAACAGTAATAGAAAGCTAAAGCATTTGCTTTAAAGCCAAATCCTTTCAAAATGCCCTTAAAATCTCAGTGACTGCAAAGTTTGCAGGAAAGGGTAATATCTTCTATTAGCTGATTTCAGCTGATAAAGTTGTGGGGAGGGAAAAAAAAAGAGCTTTGGGGCGCATGAGCACTTCTTCAAATCTCTGTAGACGCTGAAATGTCATTGTTTCCTGATTTACCCCATGAAACATAAACTTTACTAAACATGGTACATTAACGACAAGGTGTGCAAATGTGCCTTTTCAACTCAGAAACAGAGTTGCTTCTGTTCCAGACAGAGCTACCTCTTTGGACCTAAGATGACAAATAATTCAAGTTTAAACATATGTAGTTGTTTGTAGGCCCCAAGACACTTTATGGCAAATTCGTTCCAGCTACTTTTCTCAATGTCCCCATACAAATAAGGCCTAAAGTATCAAGGCCAGGAACAAGAGAGGAGCCAGTTACGTACAGTCTGAGGATATGAAGCCACAGTGACTTTTATATATACATAGACACATGTATGTATGTATTTATATATATAAATTAGGAGCCCTGAAACTTAAATCCATATGCAGGAAAGTCTGCAAACAGACAGAAAGCTGAAGGCATTTTGGAAGAAAAAGATATTGCTGCCTGCCAGTGGCTATGTAGACTGGATATAGGTTTAGTATCTTATGCTCTGGGGGTTTGAGATTTTCAGCTGGGTAGTTTTAATCTAAATAGAAAGTCAGGTGTTTTTCAAAAGGCTTTTTCTTTTAAGGCATCAAAGTATTTTTCCAACAGAAAAGGTCTGGCTTTCCAACCAGAATGGAAATTTTTAATTCAATCTGAAATTTTGTTTATTTTAGGAAAAAAAAAAAGGAAAAACCAACCATGGAAACATTCTCACTAAAAATGCTGGCTTTAGATCAAAAATCCTTTTGAGATTTTTTTCAAATGAAATACTTCCCTTTGAAACTTTAGTTTTTAGAAGAACCTGCTTATTTTTCTTAGAGTTTTTAATTGGGAAGGAAGAAAAGACTAAGAGGTGGTATGTAGAATCAACTTAGACAACTTTTTTTGGGAAAAGTTAAAAAAAAAAATTGTGTGAAAATTATGATATCTTCAATTAAAAATAATTGGCATATTTTGATCAAATAGTAGAACATCTGGCCACATCTGGCGGGGCTGGAAATACTGTGTAGGTGGCTCCAGGGGCTGCCCCGCACTGGGGAAAAGTTGCACTGTCAATAAAGCCAGCCATGGACTGTTCACTTCCTACCTTCCCATATGTTGGGCTCATTAATGGAACATCAAACCCACGAACGTGGACATAAAGTCAGGCTATACATGCCTAACTTCTGATACGAGCATCCGACTACTGCTCAGGACCTGTGTTTGAAAAGCAGGGCCATGTCCTGAGGGCTGTAAATCCATTCTTTTTTGATGGAAAACAAATCTCAGCGGGTTTCTTTCTTTTTTCTTTTTTTTTTCTCTCTCTTTTTTTTTTTTTTTTTGTTTTTTTCCCCCCACAAAAGAGTCTTGTATTCTGCACTGTGAGCCTGAATTACACCGGGGAGGGGGGAAGCTGCAAATCCAGCTCAAGGCTTGAAAGATTTCCACTGTCATTGCTAGAGCTCTGCGGAGTCAGAGCCCCTCGGTGCCAAGAACAAACACATCATCACCACCACATAATGCAAACACGATGCTCTCGTAATCTGCTGCGGGACACTGGGAATCTGCCTCCCGGGAGGAGAAGCAGGCAGGGAAAGCCCTGGAAATCTTTTTTGGTGACTAAAAACCATGCATTATTGCAAAGTGCATAGTGTAAAGGGCTGTCTCTCCTTTCCAGGCTGACTTCCCACCTGCAGTGCGTTGCTGATTTAATAAGGGCTGAAAGGGATTATCAAGTTGTGAAGTTGTTTGCATCCTACCGGGCTGTAATGAATGAAGGTTTTTGTTCGGCTCAGCCCAACTGAATGCTTCTTGGAGGGATCATAGCTGGGGAAAGGCCGTAAGTGACTGGTGTTTTTGGTACATGGTTAATACTTGAACGTTACATGATGAAATGGTGGGTGCACAAACTCCTTGTTTGTCTTGTCGCATGTGTCTTTCCCCTACTCCTGCCCCAATACTTGCTTCAGGCTAAGTCCTTGCAATGTTTTTTTCAGCCTGCTTTGGTAACTCAGCATTCAGCGGAAGAGAAAAACTCAGTAATTCCTGTAAAAACTCCTGTAATTAATGAGCAACAGGAAAGCTCCCTCGCAGGTCTCTGCGTTCACCTGCCTCCTCTAACTCTGCCCCAGGTCGCCTCACCCTTGAGGAATTTGTATCAGTTGCAGTTCTGCTTACAAAATTAATGACAAGAAAGATGCTCATTCCCTGCCAGTTCCCTGCAAGCCATTTGCATCCCCTGCTGAGAAGGACAAAGAGTGCCACAGGCACACTGGGGTAAAAGCCTCTTAATACATCTCATTTTCAACCCAATAAAATAGCAGAGCAACTCCACCCAATTAACAGACACAAAAACCACCTGTCCCTTTGGAGGCAGAGCTGTGTGAGTGACAAGAATTTAAAAATCTTCTTCCTTGACCAGAGTTCTTTCTAAATCTGGCACCTGCATGAGGAGCAGGACTTAGTCCTCTCCTGGATGGTCTTCTCTTCCACTTGAAAGGTCAAACCTGCCCTGTTACAGTCCTTTTCTCCCAGTGTGGCTGGGTTTTGCTCCCTCTCTCTATCCCAGTAGACTTTAGTTGCTCCCAGTTGCTCTCATGTTTCCTGTCCACCAGTGGAATTTGTCTTAAGACGCTGACCCAATAGGTGAGGTGTCCTCTTGGCCATTCTCTGTACTGGTGCTCATGGTAACACAGTGGTACAAACACGAGCTTTACCAGATCAGGAGAAGATGCAGAGCCTCAGATCTCTTCTTCATCTAGGAGACCCTAGCAAGTGCAAGCTGTCTCAGTGTTTCTGCTCTTACTTGAAATTTCCTCCTGAATGTGTCATCCATTCAAGAGTCTGGAGCAGCCACTAACAAAAGTCTGACATCTTCCTAAACTCTCCTCTTGCTTCAAGAAAATAAGCAACCTCACCATCTCCTCTCTCATAGCTCTGGTTCTTATCTATATATCTCCCATATCTTTTCTTGTCATAACTTTCCAAAGTCAGTCAAGTCAGCCAACAGGCCTTTCCATACTGCTTCTACAACTAATGAACAGAGAAAAGTCCTCCAAGGGCTGAGGGTCCATCCTTAAGCCAAACTCCTTCTCTGAAACCTTCAGAAGGGCCTGACTCTGTTCCTTGGGAACCCAGGAAGATTTGTTAAGTTGTCTGGCAAAGAGATGATCCTTAAATTAGAATTGCTATATCACAAAGACATCACCACCTTCTGTTTCAGATGCTGCCTAAATGCTCATTTCTCCTATGATGCTGTAAGCAAGGTATATAGCAGTTACAGGAAGAAAAAGAGAGCACGTGAGGAGTTCATGGTGAGTTTTTTATTCTCTAGTCTAACACAGCAAGAGAAAAGGGCTACCCAGGCCAAATTAGCTTAATATCACAGCAGCGTAAAATAATTCCATTTGGGAGGGACCTCAAGAGGTCTCCTCAAAGCAGGGTCAGCCTTAAGGTAAGGCCAGGTTACTCAGGTTTCACATTGGAAAAGCTGGTGTTTTACTTCCTTCACTTGGAGGAAGGTGAAGAAGAAGGAAGCATATGTGGTTCCCACTGCAATTCCAGGCTCCTATTTGTTGGAAATAGGGAGGTGGATTGGGAGGGGTAGTTTTCCTGTAGGTGTGTGGTCCACAACAAAGTCCAGGCTCCAGTAGCTGCAAACATCTGAGATAATCGGGTGGAAAAAAGTCAGCACTGGGGGTGTTACTTGATTGCTGTCAGAGCTGGCCTGATGGTGACTGCATCCCATTCCAGGACCAGCTGCACTGCAAAGCCAGAGGTAACACCAACCAACATGAACTGAGCTTTCCTTGACATTTATGTGCCCGGAGAGGTCCCATTTTGGAGGGAACTGGTTTCTTAGTAGCAAGTTCTCCCCTCCCCCAGTCTTTGTTCCTGACTCATGTTTACCAGCTGGAGAAAACATGACAAAATAATGAAAAAAAGAGATCTGCTTTGAGCATTAAACTTCATTGCTGAAAGACTAGAAACTACTGTTTGGCCTGCCAAGGCTTTAATTGTGAACTTATGTAAGAAAGGCTCTTATTTAGTCCCTGTTTGCATTCACCAGGGGGTTCATAAAACAATTATAAGAATCTAGTGATAATCTTCTTTCAGCCTTTATACTCCAGTCAGCCCAAAATATCAGTCCAGTAGATGATTGCTCGTATGTGAGATCACTGAACCACTGACTGGCTGTATGACTCTCCGACTTTATTATTATTAATTGTTTTTATTAGTTGCTGCTACTACAGGGCATGTGAGTGATTCACCCAATCCAAAGCCCTTAATAGCTTCATTGTATTATCCTGATCAAAGTTGGTCCTTTCTGTCTCCCTTTCATGTGATCTTCAAAGTCATCTTTAGATGGACTGAAAAATAAAAAACTGAAAAGCAATTTTAGGCTGAAACAAAAATCGACAGCTCCACATTTTTGATAGCTCAAAGATTAGAATCTTATGGTGTTAGACTGTCATCTTGTGAACAGTCTAAGACAGGCATGAGACAACCACAGATCCTGGCTGGAAGCAAATCAATGGGCTCTCCCCACTGAATTGGGGGGGCTCAAAGATAGTGAATGACAGATTCTGGTACTTCAGGTTAGCTTGAAATCGTTACACATGCTGGATATTAAATTATACACTTTAGCACTAACTGGTTGCTGAAAACCCTGCCTCGTGTGCAAATGAAAAGGATAAGACTTCAGGACTGTTTTGTATTCTTTTTTGCAGCTTTAATACTTTTTGGTTGCAAGTTGTATTTCATGAGATAAACCTGTCATTTTAAAGACAAACTCTTGTATATCAGGTCTTTACATGAAACATCGCTTCAGGCCTGAATCTGGAAAGTTCCAGCTCTTGCAGGACAGTGTAATCTTTCATCCTTTGATTTCAATTGCTATACAGGCAGGAGAAAAAGAAACATTTTATCAATGTTATATTATTTGCTAAAGAACTGAAGCATGTGCTAAAGTCTTGCTGAAGACCAGGGATGATCTAGAGATCCTGAGGTCTCAGCTGAAGCATGTGCTTAAGTATTTTATGAAATGTGATGGTCTGCCTGGCCTTCTGAGTTGCTGTTGCTATGAAATTCATGTCGCAGAGACAAAGCAGTCAGATTAACTCCCTCCCTCAAAAGCTCATATCCCAGACTTGTAGTCTGGTTATCAAAATGAGATGAGGTTGAATTTCTACTTCACTGCTCTTTAACTCCAGTGTCATGACAAGTTGAGAACAGAGTGAATGCAATAAAAGAGACTAAGTAACATGAAAAGTCAGATGGCATTTCTTTTTTGTCCTATGGATTGTCTTTTCAATATAACTCTGGATAGAAATATGAAACTCTTGTGGGATTTTCAATTATGCCATAATGAAATAAAATACTCTTAATTTAAAATATTTGGCAGATTCAAATATTTCTAGACAACAAAATTTGGAATTTAGGGCTTTTTGTCTAAGGATGGAATTACCATGGAAAATTAAAAAAAAATATTTTCATATTAAGAAACCAGCAGAAGATTCCATCACTCATTGCTTCCAAGATCAGAGCAATTTCCTCTGCTGTGGGACAGGAGTAATTTATACTTTGTATGTAGTGGTGAGAGCTTAATACAGTGGTAATAAGATAAGCTGCTAAAAGTTTTTACAGGGAAACCAGCAACTTGGAATGGCGTTTTCACCATGGATACTGAAAATCCTAATATCTAATCTAAATCTCCCCTCTTTCAGTTTAAAACTGTTACCCCTCATCCTACCACTACACTCCCTCAAAAAGAGTCCCTCCCCATCTCTCCTGTAGGCCCCCTTTAGGTCCTGGAAGGCTGCTATAAGGTTCTCCCTGGAGCCTTCTCTTCTCCAGGCTGAACAACGCCAACTCTGTCAGCCTGTCCTCATAGCAGAGGTGCTCCAGCCCTCCGACCATCTTCGTGGCCCTCGTCTGGACCAGCTCCAACAGTTCCATGTCCTTCTTATGTTGGGGGCTCCAGAGCTGGACGCTGTATTATAAGTGGGGTCTCACAAGAGTGACAGAATCATCTCCCTTGACCTGCTGGCCACGATTTTTTGAATGCAGCCCACAATGCGGTTGGCTTTCTGGGCTGTGATCACACATTTTGGGCTCATGCTGAGCTTCTCATCCACCAACATCCCCAAGTCCTCCTCAGGACTGCTCTCAATCCATTCTCCGCCAGAGAGATTTATGCTTGGGATTGCTGTGACCCAGGTGCAGGATCTTGCACTTGGCTTGGTTGAACTTCATGAGGTTGGCATGGGCACACCTTTTAAGCCTGTCCAGGTCCCTCTGGATGGCATCCCTTTCCTCCAGCATGTCAACAATGCCACACAGCTTGGTGTTGTTGGCAAACTTGCCAGGGGTTCACTAGATCTCATTGTCCATGTCACCAACAAAGATGTTCAACAGCACCGGTGCCAGTACCATCCCCTGAGGAACACTGCTTGTCACTGGTTTCCATTTGGTCATCAAGCCATTGACCACAACCCTTTGAGTGCAGCCATCCAGCCAGTTCCTTAGCCACTGAGTGATCCATCCATCAAAGCCATGTGTCTCCAATTTAGAGACAAGGATATCGTGCAGGACAGTGTGAAATGCTTTGCACAAGTCCAGGTAGATGATGTCAGTTGCTCCTCCCTTATTCACCAATGCTGTAATGCTGTTGTAGAAGGCCACCAAATCTTGTCAGGCAGGATTTGCCATTAGTGAAGCCATGTTGGCTGTCACCAGGCACCTCTTTATTTTCTGTATAGTATGACACTTTGAAAGAAAGTTGTGCAGAACTTTTATGTAAGAGCACAGGACTTTGTGACTATCTTCTTATGTTAACAGAATTCTGCTTTAGGTGCCTAAACTCCAGCTGAGTTCAGTGAGAGTTTAGCCATTTAAATCCCTCTGTGGGTTGGACACCAAGTTATCACCTTATAGCTTAGATGAATTAGGTATTTCAGTGTTCCTGAGAAAGGTTCCAAATTGGCATTTTTTTTGCTGATCTCACCAGAGGTTCAAGAACGACTGAGCCTAGAGACAGGAGTAATTGGCAGTTGCAATTTGGAGACTGGGATTTCACAAGGTTGGAACAAAGGCCCTGTACAGCATCATCTTTTGGTTATGATTTGGCAGATTTAAGGACTGTGGGAAGAGGTGTTCTCAGTAACAGTGAGCAGAACTGCTAAAATAGCCTTTAAACATCACAGCTCAAAGATCAACTTGGCTTTGGCCTTTGCCAAAGCTACTTCTTAACAACTGACTTGAAAACTGCAGGGATGAACTGTCTTTTTTCCTCCCTATGGGGCAACCACATTTTGACATTGCGGTTCTTAAATGACCAGCAAATAATTTCATATGCTGGAAATGAAGAAAAGGGAAGGGAAGGAAAGAAAATAAAAGATGCAATCTTTTCTTTTCCTCCCCCCAAGTTAATTAATTTTTTATAAATGTGTAAGCATGTCACAATTCCAAGCCACATCAAATCACTCCTAAAATCTGTATTTTAAAGGCTGGAATGTGTATAATATGAATGGCTTAAGGAATAAAATGCAAAAAGATGTTGATGATGCTGGATTACTAGCCAGCTGGAGAATTAAAAAAGAGGGGGAGAGAGAGTGATGAAGAGAAGAACAAAAAAGCCCGTGTTTCACTGGCCAAGTCAACAACCGTATTTTTTCAATCGCCCCTCATTACGGAAAAGTGTACTCAGGTTGTCCTGGAATCCAAGTTCACTGTTTTTAAGGAATCACATCAGGAAAAAAAAAAAAGCATGATTCAGTGCAGAGTGTATGACAGGGAACATCTGGACACCAAACTACTGGAACTGCCATGTTTTGCAGAGGGATGGTTCTGAGGATGAAATGGAATGAACTGTAACAAATACGGGATTTTGCTGGCAGCTTTAATTTATTTAAATGCATCCCTGGCTTTTGAGCAATTTCTTTGTTTTAGATAATATTTAAACATGTCAAAAATCCTCTCTCCTTCCTGCCCTTCATTACACATGACAGGGAGTGGATTGCTCTGGCCATCTGTAGAGTAGGAATGAGCAGAGCTACATCTGGATGGGCCAGGGACCACATGAATGCTCAGAGCAAGCCCTGAGCAGTTACCTCGAAACCTGCCTTTCCCTGGATGAGCTGAGACAGTGTCACAGGTTTTGCCAGGATTCTGTGAAGTAGCATTGCAGCCTTGTAACCCAACATGTCTAGAGGGTGTTTGGGGCACGTCCCTAAATTTAGGCACCTCTGCCAGTCCGGCATGCGTCTAGGATTTGTGTTTGATAATAACATTTGGCATTTATTGTGTGACATCTTGAGCTTATGAAGCCATTCCTGAGGCTTCACCGTAGCCCTACTGTGACTATAAAAGCTTCAAGGGATAATATGAAAATACATGTGGCCCTGTTTAGAAGAAGGAAGACCTAATGATGGGGTGGACAGCCTGCAGATCCAGAAACACATGCAGCTTGTGCCAAAGCTGTACCATGCTGGTGTAGGGTGCTACCAAGCCCCAAAACCCCACATAGTAAGAAGCAAGGCAAAGGGTGGGCTGCTGAAGCTGCTGCTGCTGACCTGACCGAGGACCAAGCTGAACCAGGGGGTGGTGAGATGATGGCTAGGAAGCCACCACCACCCTCTGCCTGTGAACTGCTGCCAGGGATCTCTCCCCCTCAGCTCTCTGATGTATGGGTATATGTCCCGTGGCTGTCAGCCATATGTTGCTCAGGGGGGTCAGGAAAGATGGTAGGTGGGCATTTGTGTGGGAGAAGTGGCCACAAGGTTTTTTCCCTTTGAAGCTGTTCCCATCTCAAGAGATATGCTCGGTTCCTCCTTTTACATCTAATATGTTAGGGAAAAGGATAGCACCACTCAGCTGCAAGAAGGAATCTTTGGGTTTGGCCTGAATTGCTACCCACAGTCAGTGAGGCCGTTCTTCTTCAGCTTGTCAGTCTCCTTTCCTGAATTTGACAGTGTACAGAAGTAGTTTTTGTAATCTTTTCTAAAGATAAAATCTTGACTGCAACTACAAAGCTGAAAGACACAGCTTTTGGGGTAAGAATCTGGGAAGAAAAGGTTGGGAAATGTTTTCATATCTGCCCATCAAAGCAACCTGTTCATTTTTTGTTTTGTTTTATTTTATTTTATTTTATNATCTCAAGAGATATGCTTGGTTCCTCCTTTTACATCTAATATGTTATGGAAAAGGATAGCACCACTCAGCTGCAAGAAGGAATCTTTGGGTTTGGCCTGAATTGCTACCCACAGTCACTGAGGCCGTTCTTCTTCAGCTTGTCAGTCTCCTTTCCTGAATTTGACAGTGTACAGAAGTAGTTTTTGTAATCTTTTCTAAAGATAAAATCTTGACTGCAACTACAAAGCTGAAAGACACAGCTTTTGGGGTAAGAATCTGGGAAGAAAAGGTTGGGAAATGTTTTCATATCTGCCCATCAAAGCAACCTGTTCATTATTTGTTTTATTTTATTTTATTTTATTTTATTTTATTTTATTTTATTTTATTTTATTTTTTTTCAGTTCAGTCTAGTGTAATTCATTTTGTTCATTTTATTCTATTGAACTTAGTGGTATTTAAGCTGCAGGATTTATGGCATGTGACTCTGACAGTAAGAGATGACCATGTGAGATGCTGACCCATTGGCCTGAACTGACCTGACCTGACTTGTGGACAGAGAAATTGCCTCTTTCTCTGTGCCTGCACACGCAGACCTTGACCCAGCTGGTAAGCCTGCTTAGCAAGGGGCCAATTAGTCATAAATGCTGGCTTTCATTATGTGGATGTTTCTTCTTTTCAAATGAGACCCAGGCTGCCAACTCACAGCATTTCATGGGATAATTTCACCCAGCATTGAGTGGGCACCAGTGCTCCGTCACTGCAGCAGGGATGGCTGTGCATCGATGATGGTGCTGGAAAGCCCTGGCTGGTTCCCTGACTCATGGTTTACATGACCTTCAGCTTGTCCTGAGCTGCTTTTCGCCGAGGGGGAGGAAGCGTGTTGCTCAACATAGCTCAGGCTCCACTTCCAAACATTGTCACGAGGGTGAGAAGGGCAGGCGGGGATCATGGCCAAGGCTCTGACGGCCCCAGGGTGAGTAGCAGCGAAAGAGCTGCTTGACGGACGCAGGACAAATGAAGCCAGCCAGCACTGGCTCTGCCGTGGGGAAAGGTCAACACCTCCCGACTGAGTTTTGATCACTGCAAAAGCTACCCGGTGATGAGTCTTGGCTGTGACGGAGGTGCCGAGAAGGTCTGAGCATCCCAGCCTGTGGCTGTCTGTCCTGAGGAGGGAAGGAGCCACGCCGGGCATCCCGGGGGCTTATCCCCCATGGCTGGGCACACTGACTTGCTGGCCACAGTCCCTGCGGCTCCTCACTGCTCTTATCTGCACCCCGTCCAGCAGCCACAGCTATGCCTGAGTCAGGAAAACTTCTGAATGCAAAGATTATACCTAAAGGGTTTCGTGAAAGAAAGAGGGAAAAAAAGTAAAAATCTGAGCTCTCCCTTTGCTGAGGCCAAGCTGTTGTCAGCTTAAAGAAAATGTTTTCTCTTTGTGTTTGGACAATTTAAGAGATTTATTTCCCCCTCCTTTCCCTTTCTCTCCTTGGATGAAAGTCGCAGGGATTTCCACAAAATAAGTTTGGAGGAGCCAAGGCTTCAACACCAGCAGTTTTCAGTCAGACCGTTGGAATGATCAATAAATCGGCACCGACTGATCTCAGAGTCTGAGGATGTCTACGAGGCACAAGCAGCTCTTTTAGGTAAGCTGGAGCAAGTGAGTAAGTCCAGTAGCTCTGGAGCCAAACCCTAAAGTGGATGCAAAATCATATGGGGAGCCAGTGCTGTGATTTTCAGTACAAGGGTGATGTAATGATTGAGTACAGTTCAAGTAAGTAATCGAGTCATCTGTTCGCAATTTTGAATTATGGCTGATGCAGTCTCTGCCTGCAAGCCAGCAAAAAGAGAGTGAGAATTACAGTTATTGAGTCAAGCCAAAGGCAGGGATCAGCCTCTTGGCATCAGCCTGGGGAAGCGGTGGGGGTGGGGGGGTGCGCAATTTGAAATGCAACACGGGGTCTAGCAGGAGCCTGAAATTTTGGAGACAGTTGGAATCTGAACGAGGGATGGTAGAGGACAGCGCACGGAGTGGTAGGGACACCTTTGTGTGATCATTGATCAAAGAAGAGGAGAGGCTTCAACTCTGAGCACAAGGAACCAAATCTGAATCCTTACCACCCAAGACAACTACTTTGAACACATACTTATCTGTGGTGTTTGAATTCCACTTAAGAAAATTTAGAGTCATCCAGGCCCTGACCTTTAGCAAACCACAAAGGCAACCCATAAACCACAAGGCTGGAATCAGCTAGAGAGGACAAGTAAATCCAACGTATTAGCACAGACTTTCAACTGCAGCTGGTAACCAGGGATATTACAAATGGGAGATGTACCAGGAGCATCTATGTAAAACCTGAGAGTGTAAAGGTGGATTTGGTAAGGGCTCCACTAAGATTATCACCCGAAAGAGGGAATAACAGCATGATGTTTAATAATAGTAAGTGGCTGACTTCATCGCCAGGCGGAAACAAAATATTTTGAAGTGTCAGAAACCATAAAAACATGACATGATTCATCTTAAAACAAACAGTTGCTCATGTGAATCTTAGAGTAGAGGATACATGGAAAGTCCCAAAATGAGACCATCTCCGGAGAGCTGTTTTTTGGGAAAAAAAAAAATCACATTTGACGAGCTAAGCATTGTACGGACTGGTCAGCTAAAGACCTGTCGGGAACTGGATACTAAAGGATGTACTTGTAATTGGGAAAGCAAATCTCACCCTCAAAATCAATACCAGAATAGGGCTTTTTTTTGACAAGATGGATACGGGATGCATCTGAGGAATTATCTAGTAGTGATGGAAGATCTTTAGGCATGAAATAAAACTGTAACAAATAATCCATTGCACTAGTCATTTATATCAAACCTGCAGTCTCTGCTGAAGGTTATTATTTTTCCCACTCTGAGTTCTAAGCTGACTACAAAGAACAAGAACATAAAAACCTCTCTCTTGAAATTTTTGCATAGAAACACTATACTTCAAAATATTTCAACTGTTTGTCAAACAGTGTTATGCGTAATTAAGCCCTGAGGTGGCTGCCTTTCTTCCATGGAGAAATGATGCATTGCACCTTTTGTGTGGATATACAGTGACCTCTTATTCATGCTAGAGAGGAAGCAATTACTCAAAGCTGTAATGCGTTTGTAATGAACTTTTGTGTTTGCTCTGTCTTCTTTATCTGGCTCGTCAGAGACTTATGTGTACCTTAAAAGTCTCACAGTGATTCAGTGGAGTTATTTTGACTTTATAGCCATATTTTTATATTTTAAGGGTATTTGGGTCAATAGGTATAAGACCAACTGTGCCATTTACCCCCATAATTGAGTTCAGTAATTGAAATATACATTCCTAAAAAGCGTCTTGCTGGATTTGAAGATGTTATTCCTTCTGCTGTATAGTTGATGGTCTTTTTTGGAATTTCTGATACCCTTCTAATATTTGTCCAATTATTTGCATTAAGACTAGTCACTCCACAAGTACCTGCATTAGTTAAACCTGGGTTCCTTTTAGCTCCTGTTGATTGACTTTTAAACTCAATTGCACTGAGGACACCTGTGAACTAATCCTGCATTAGACATCAGAGCATCCATACTATAACAAACCAGTGATTTAGGATTGTAGGATGTAGGTTTTCTGATGTCTTCTGTCAGGAATGCTGGCTGAAGCCTTGGCATATCTATATCCACCATCCTTTACAAGGAGGCTCGGTTATCTAATAAAAACTGGGCTTACAATGCAGTCTTTTCTTCTTTGGACAATTAGGAGGCCTTTCCTTCTCCACTTAGCCACTTATTTTTATTTCCAAAAATTACAAGAATTTAATACATTTCAAGCCTCTAACTTGCAATAAACTTTTGTTTAAATGTTAAAAAAACTCAATGTGCAAATTGTCAGGTAGGGAAACACAGACAATGTCTCAGTATGTCTGAATGAGCCTCTTTCCCTAACAAAGGATTGTTTCTGTCCAAGAAAACTCTCATGGCATTAGTGATGACATTTTGCAGCCTGGTAGGTCCACCTCTGGAAGGTTGTTACTGCAATTGTAGGTACCTGGATCAAAGCACCAGTTTTGAGGTGGAGGCTCACGTTTAGAGCTGCCTTGTACATCAGTTTTCTTTTTGGTATCTTAAATGTGGCAGACCTCACCCTTTTTACTAATTAAAGGAATTTTATCCCCTTAAAAAGTCTCTGGTTGCACCTAATCCCCATTATGAAAACTCTGGATATTCTCTTTATCGTGCTAAACTCTTGGTCTCGCTGCATTTGGCTCCTTGTCCACAGTCTAAGCAAAACAAGCTTAAAAGAGAAAAAGGATCTCTTAGGGGATGAATCTTCCCTGCTTTGACATAAGCCAGGAGTAACTCTGTTCACTGTCAGTTTCAAAGACTTCTTGGTAAGAACATATAATCTAAAAATACCAGGGACCCAGATAATTCTGGTCATTAATTGGGATCGGGCTGGAGTGGTTGTGACCTCTCCACTAGTGTGGAGGTGGGGGCTTAAGACACCCCAGCTTGGCCACTTGATGTGATCTGGAAGGCTGTTTTACCACTTGGGATCAAATATATCCCAGATATTTTCATCTGTCCTTTCTAAGCATTTATACCACGTTCATTCCCACTGACCTGAGTGCTGCTAGTGTGGCTCCTGTGTGTTTTATATCCTTCAAAAGCAAGGCCATGACGGTCGCCTTTCTTCTGGAGATTGAGGCTGGAGGACAGAGGGGCTGAAGTTCATTAATTCATGTTGATATACAGCTGTCAAATAGCACCTTGTTGAAATAATACTTTTATCGTCAGAAAAGCCCTTAATCCAGGTACCCTCTAGTTAAACAGAAGATAATTTTTGAAAGAATAACCCTGATATAACAGCGTTTCTCTACCAGGGTGTGCAGTCCTGCTCCTCCAGGCATTTTCCCTGATGCATGTCAGCTAGGATCTGGACGGTGAGCTTGCATTATGCCTTGGAAAGAGGGAAAATTCTATGATTCTTTACAGGAACTGGCTACTTTGGTCTGTCTCAGTGTTTAAATCTTGGTCCCAACATATTTAATTGACTTTTTTAGGAGCTTTTTGACTCAGACTACTCAGCTGTATTGACAATTCTCTTTCCCCTCCAGCTACCCCACTGAAAGAAACCCTAATTTCCTCACAGCAAACCTCACTGTCAACATGTTATGCATTGTTCTGCTCCAGGGTGACCAAAAAACAAGTCAGAGGCAAATCTGACTAATCTCCCCTGAAACTGTGAAATCAATGAAAAAAATTTCAGTTGGGTACAATTTCAGCATTGTACCCACAGGCCAGACACAGTTTTTAACAGCCTGCAGAGCTACCCAAAGACAGCGTTGCAGTCATTAATGTCACTGATATTGTTGCCTGAAATAGTTGCTTTATGCTGCAGTGGACAATCAATTCCTTCTTATCCCATTGTTTTCAGAGCTACTGTGTTTGGGACGTTCCAGGACTGCTGTAAATTGGTTCAATTCTTTTCTGACATGTCACTCACTAAATGTTCAGGGAGCGTTTCCCTAATCCTGTCCAGATGAGCTGTGGATTCCAAGAGGTTTCTATTTTTGGATGGAGGCTTCTGCCTATATGCTACTGTCGGGCTCAAGTTCATTCAGAGGAATCACATTAGAGGGTATGCAGATTTATTTCTTTGCCTCTGCTGAATGTGAGCTGAAATTGTTTGGTTTTGCCAATTGCCTTTCCTGTGCAGGGAGATCAATGTCCTTGCTTTGCATTTTTCATAAATTGAAGTTCTGTTCTGATGAATCAGAGCTTGATTTTTATTAGTTTTTTGTACAGGCTGCTTCCTCCTGCCACCACTTAATTCAGTGGGAATTTTTATTATTCCCAGTTTTTTAATAACAGCATCTTGGGATGTCAGATGGGCTTGGAAATGCTCTGTATTAACAAGGCAACACACTGAAAGAGAGAGTTTCTGCTTCAAAAATCAGAATTTCAAAAGAAATATAAAACAGGAGAAAAGCAGTACATCCTCCCTAATACAGGTGGACACGGAGACCTTGATTGATTGATATGCCCAATGTCACCCAGAAAGTCTGCTGCACAACTTCTCACTGGACATTTTCCAAGGCTCAGTGTGACACCTGGCCTCCACCTTTCTTGTCTGTGGATAAATTTCAGATTTAAAATTCAGCCTCATGATCCAGCAATACGAAGTATGAACTGAACCAAACTCAAATGGAAGTATCAGCCAGCAAAGTTTAGTTTGATTGACATGCTCTGACACAACACGCTGCCTTCAGCTGTCTACATAGCATCACTGGTTTCTCCCCATAAGCAGAGCTGTTTTGAGACATTTCAGCCGAAATTATTCTTAGAGTAATGTCAGAGGGAAAAGACATTGTTATGCTCTCTTGACAAAATCCAAACAGCTATTTTGTTGAGCCTCTAGTAGACTTGGTCTGTGGAGCAAAGATTTGGAACAGGAGGAGTGGGATGCCCTGAAGTCAGAGTTTGGCTTTGGCAGTTCTGGTGAAAATCTATCCAAGTTTGGCAAATGTCTCTGAAAATCTCATTTGAGGCCTGCTCAGCTACTGAGTGGAAGCTTATTAGAATTGAGGCACTTGTTTTTTCCAGAGTGTCTCTGCACTGACCATGATCCAGCCCAGAGCTACAGTGGAAGACCATGATTTTCTCACCAGTTGCATCTCCCATATGGAGTCCATTTCAGTGACGTGAAAGAACTGAAAGATTGTAATTACTATGCTTTAAATACTTACCATACTGGTACCATACAGAGCACAGGGAAAGGAAACAGGTCTCACAGTAATTCATCTTAATCGGATGGTGAGGATCCTGCCAATATAATAAAGGAAGAAACTGGAAGGAGGGCTCACAGGACTTGTAGAAAAGTTGTGTGCAGTACAGTGGGATGGAGTTCTGGGCTTTGAGATAAGTGGCAACCAGAAAAGGTGGGAGTGACTGGCCTGAGGAAGTCTGATGGTGACGGTAGAAGGCCTTATGCTTGGTGTTATAGAGGAAAACAAAGCTCTGAGATGGACATAACTGAGCCTGAATTATTCTGTGTGTTTCAGCTGCTGCAACTGATGGGTTTCCTCTGATGTATAACATCAGGTTTATTTATTTCAGGGTAAGAGAGTGAATACTTCACACCCTTCTAGTCTCTTCCGTGATATCCATCGGACTGGTATCTAAATATTTCATTGACATTAAAGTACTTTAAGGTCTTTACAATGTTCCTGTGAAGAAAGGGAAGAAACTGGGGCAAATAGTGAATAGTGTTTGGGAATAACTGAAAAATAAACACTGAAAAAGAGTGCAAATCTGGGTAGACCTGGGTGAAACTTCATTAGCAGAACTTTTATTTTTGAGAAGACTGGGAAGCCATTATCAGAGAGATTCTAAACTTTAGTATTCTTTCCGTTAACTGCATCGAAGTCAGGCTCTGACCTTTTTTTGTTTCGGTTTTTGGTGTTTTTTTAATGATAGATGACCTGAAGAACTCTTTTCTCTGCTAACATAGAGGCCTCAAAGATACCTTGTGGCTTGTCATCAGTTAGATGCTGAAGTCAACTCCCCACTGCAAAAGGCCACCTTAAATCAACACTGTAAGTGATTCTGAGGTGGCAATTCTTGGAATGAGGTAGAAAAAAGTTACGAATGTGTTTGTTTCTTTAAAACAAAATTGTCAAAGCAGCAGAGACTCAGTCAAACTCATTCAAACTCCGAGACACTATGTATTTGTGAACAATCAGAATAACAGTATTTTCCAAACAACTTTAACATGGGAAAAAGCAGGTTGGCTTTTTTTTTCCCACACACATGTGCCAGTGATGCCTCTTTAGAGGAACTGGGATCCTCAGCGTGAGACATTTGCTCTTCTCCATCAGCAGTTTCTCTTCCTCCTTGCTTAGCTTAGGAAATGAGCCTCCAAAGTTTTGTTTTCTTTTCTTCCAGAAATCAGACAATTACTTCATAAACACATGACCAATGAAAAGAGTTGCCGACATGCAAGCAGAGATCAGCAGGCTGGACCTCCATCCTTGGAACTGTCTTGCAAGGTGGTTTGATGAGACCTACTGGGATATTTTAGCTGTGACCTGATATGCTACTTCTGTGTTAAGGCATGGCCCTTTTCACTAAGGCTTGGCTGATTCTACTGCTAAGTTATTAGGAGAGTCGTAGCAGGGCTTAGGGCAACTATTGCTCACTCAAACAATTCCCAAGGCTCAGCTCAAGACTTTACAAAGACCAAAACCCTCTCCCAACTGACTGCTCTGTGTCTAACCACAATTGCTTTCATTTTTTTCAGCCATTCAGTGTGGGTCCATCTTGGCACATACAAAAGAAGCATAGAGATGATATTTACAGTCACCTCCCATCCTTGAAGCCCATGGGTACTCATAGTTCAAGGTATTGAGATCACGCCTAAAACCCAGTCCTTTCTCTGAGATGACCACTACTGTTAGCACAAATTAGAGGCTATTTTCACTTGTCTGAAAAGGAGGTTTTTCAGATGGGCACTGCCCTCTTGTATCGCAGGCTGTAGTAGCTAGGTGAGGGGAATATGTTTAAATTGTTTAAATAAGTGCCTTCATAAGGACACAGGTCTTCTTGTTATTTAGTGGTGACGGTGATGGAATTGCTTCCAGAAAGCATCATTCTGGGCAGGTGCTGAACCTGGATGCTCAGCTTCATCTTTGAAAGTAGAATGTCTTCTCACGGGCTATAAGAACTCTTTAGGAAGGACAACAACCCAGAATAAACAGCTACTGTGGCCATTTTACACTGTGCTCTATAAATACTGCCCAAGCAGTGGGTCTGGGGAAAGCCGAGCTCAGCGCATCTGCTGGTGAGTGGTCTGTGGTAGACCTGGTATTTCCCATGCACTCACTGCAGCCAAACAGGGCTGCAAATATATATGTATATAAACAATTAATTGTACATGAGCTCATTCTAGGATGGAGGGCTGGACTACATATTAAATGAATGGTAGTTCAGGCCTATTTTTCCAATGAAATCTTGAACCTCCGCCAGCTCATACCACTTGTGAATCTGGCCTCTTGCTCCTTATTTTGTACATTAACTTCACTTAATTGGTGGATTTTCCATGCTTAATAATTATAAATATATAACCAAGAGTGTTTGTTTGTGCTTGTTTAAGCAGGGAAGGAACTGTTTCAAAGAAAAGATGTTTTAAGAATGGCCTAACTGCAGTCCCATATAAAATCAGAGGTTTGTGTCTCCCATGTGAACTGGTGGAGCACAGAGGAGGGCAGTACTCAAGACCAGATAGGCAGTATCTGCAGCCTGTGCATCAGTGGGAGACGAGGCCAGGTCTTTACATATCATACCTATACCCTTTTTGCCCCCGCCACATCTGTCTCTGAGTGACCAGAAATGAATGTAGATGGGAAAAAGCCATGAGGGAAATTTTTGAGACCAGAAGTCTCCTCCCTGAGCCAGTGCCTTTGTGTGGGCTGCGCATTGCATATGTATTTTCTGAGGCAGACTCAGATTCCTTTGAGCTTGGCACATTCTGGTTAAGATGAACTCAGCATCCGAATGTTGACACGAAAGCTGACTACACCATATACCATGGCCCCATGCCACCTCCAGCTGGCCTGGGGCCGTGCTGGCGCTGGCTTTGGTTACTTGATTTAAGACGGCTACAGAAGAGGGAAGGGCAAAGGGTGCCTGAGGTGGGTTTACCTGGCATCCCAGCTGGAGGAAATGGCCCGCGTTCTTCTGCAGAATAAGGAGAGAGGGATGAGTAGCGGGAAATAAAATAAATAAAGTAAGCCAATGGTGTCATTAAAAAGAGGATGTATCACGTTTACCGTGAGAGCATGTGACTCAGGCATCCAGACATGAACATTCCTGCAAAGCCCCAAATGCACACATGGAGCCGAATTTTTTGGCTTCCCAGAATGGCTTAATTTTATGATTCCGTGACTCATTAGAAAAAGCAAAGTCCCAAGACGTGCTGCATAGAGACCCAGTAAACACCAGTTAGTGATGTGGACACACGGGGACACAGGAGCAGGTGAGGGATGGATGGAGGGACAGAGGGGAGAGCGAAGGAACTGGACTCTCGGCCTCTTGCGTCCCCCCCCTTCTCCTTCTGGGGGTTTTGTAAACATGTTTCTCCCTCTTTCTTTCTTTCTTTTTTTTTTTTTTTTTTAAGATTGGAGTGGAGGGGTTAACAGAGGTCATGTTAGTTTAAAAAATTATGGTTAACCTTACAAGCTGGGTTGCCTTAGGTCACGGTGATACAATTCCCCTCCCTTCTCCTGTGCGGCGGTGGTTCACAGAAATTCCTCTAACGCAGGGAAGGATGGGGCCTGCCAAGGCTATGAGCAACGCAGAACAGACTTACCTGTTTTTATGCACTGCTTAACTAATTATTTTAAAAAGAAACAGCCAAGTTGGAACAACTACCTTTTTCTTCGAGGAGGAACATTTTCCCCTTTTCCTTTTTTCCCCACGTCCCCCTTCTCCCCTCCTCCCTCCCCTTGGTTTTTTTTTCCTCCTCCGTTGCTTGGCTTGGCGTTGGAAACAGGTTCTCGATATCTGACACCTCTTGAAAGTGTAGTTTGGCAAACAGGAATCCAGTTCGGCTCCAACAGGGCCCTGCACAGGGCTCGCTGTGAAAACACCTGGGTGTCTCTCATGCCTCTAAGAACCAGCCCTGCTTCTGTAGAAATAACAGCCGCCCTCTCCCTTCCCCCAGCCCCTGCTCTCCCTTCAAAATTTAAAAAAAAAAAAAATAAAAAAATTAAAATTAAGATGCTGGCACTGTTTTTTGTAAAAAACAGGTGGTTAGAGGGCGCTGCGGAAGGGGATGAAGGCCATCTCAACGACAGCGTGCAAAAATCCTGTGCAGACAGGGTTCTGATTGCCCCCACGTACATCTGCAATTCGTTTTCCCAAGCTCAGGACAAATTAAGAATCTCCCAGCAATTAGGGGAGAAAGCTTCAAAGTGCAATCAGCAGTTCCTAAAAGAATATGTGCTGGGCTTTGAGGGAGACTAATCCTGCTGCCTGCGCTGGGCTCCTCTCTGCAGTGTGCATTTTCCAAGGCCAAAATTTTGGCCTGCTTTTCAGTCACACCATATAAAATAACAAACACGCAGTCTAAGGAAAACAATTTTTAAGACACAGTGGAACCCACTTTAATGAAGAAAACTGTTAAATGCATAAAACCCCCATGTGCCAATGGATAAATGTGCTGGAAGTGTGAACTGTTAAACCAACAAAATTGTTAACACATCATACTGCTGGGCAAAAAAATAAAATAAAAAAATATAAAAAGGGAGTGAAACGGTTTTCTAACATGCAACCCACTTTGCCTTTATTGTTCACATTCCTGCTGACATAAAGTTTCCTGATTTGTCCCCTGGGCCCAGAAATATGGCAAAAGCGGGAACATTAATTGTATTTGCCCCCTTTAAACTGCCCTCCCTGCTTTTTAGCTCACAGTGGCCAAGAATAGCTTCATGGAATGGGGAGAGTTTGCCCTTTTTTATTCAGGGTGATGAGTGAACAAGTTCACGTGGATTTTTAAATTTTTTTTTTAAAGCAGTATAAAATTTTAAACTGTGCCTGAACATTTTTTTCCTGTATCTGTGGGGAAAATTGAAACTAGCTTTGTGTTTGCTGTTTCTTAAAATTCTTACGTCTCTCCACATTCCTGTTTTTTCTCGGGGCTGATGCTGAAATGAGGCTATTCCTGTGGCCTTGCTGTTCCCTCCGAAGACATGGAGCTCTCACTGAGTAAAAGCCTGATCTCGTGAGAGCCCCAAAGGCAATCTCTTTGATAAGCATCCAACCCTGTGGCCGTGCTGGCATGGTGGGACCTGGATCCCTGCCGCGCTCCGAAATATGAGAAACTAAAAATCAGTCCATTGAATTTATCTTCATCCGACTCCTAAATTACACACTGTTCACAGATTTCGTTTCCGCAGGTGGCTAAAATTTTCCACCCAAATGTGATTTCCACAAGAGGTAGACTTCTGTCACAAATGAAGATTTTCCTCAAAAAAAAAAAAAAAGCACCAAACCAAATATTTGCTGAGAACTGAATATTTTTATCAAAGACTTTTCCAAAATTTGAAGAAGGTTCTGCAGAATGGAATAGGTTGATGTTTCTTGTTTTTATCTTTCCTTTAATGAGAAAACAAGAAAAAAAAACATAGCAAATTCGACTGAAAATTAAAAAAGTTAATAAAAATAAAAAAAACATAATTAAAAATGTTTGTTTCCATTTCAGAAAATGATTCTTAAAATTGCAGCATCTGCATGGAGCAGCCATTCAGCTAAGGTCTGTGCTGCTGTTTGCCTGTCCCAGGGGCCTTTCAGGTGCTGCTCCATGAATACAGATATGAACGTGCATTTATGATGACTAAACTCCAACCGTAACTGTGACAATGAGGAGTTTATTCGTGTGGTTCAGAATGTTCTCATTTTTCTTCACTTTCCTGTGTCCCTTGCAAAATAACACGAGGTCGTGCCTGGCTTGAGGATGGCTCCTCTTTTTCTTGGCACTTGCTGATTTTCCTTCTCAGACTGATGTTTGCAAAGAAATTCCAGTCCCTGAGGGCGACTAAACATGTATTGCACTGCGGAGTCTCCACAGGACACTCTCAATGTGCTTGGATCTCGTGCTCCTAAGGAAGCTCAGGGGCTGTGTCATGTACTTGAGACCACTTTACACACCAGATAAACTTAAACCAGTCAAGTTTTGTTGTAGTTGAGCAAAAGAGTTAAGTTATTGGTTACAAAAAAGTAAGACAAACTGTAACAGGATATTGTAAGCCTTAAAATCCAACACTGGCTTCTTCACTGTTACTCATTTAGGGAATTCCTGGGGCTCTTTCTCATCAGGTAAAAGTCATCCCAACTGCCCCTCACCTGGAAGGTGTAGTTTTCTGGATTGCACTGAGTTCTGGTTCTTTCATCCCAGTTGCAGCTGAAGACCGTCAGGGTGTCACTGTGATAAAATCGTCACAAGGCTCCTGTCACGCTCTCCACTCTGCCATTGCCAAAGTGCATTTTTAAAACTCTTTTGCTAATTAATTTCTGTAAGAGCAGTTTTGATCTGTCTCTGATGTTTATGAGGCTGCAGACAGTGTTGTTTCAGAGTCATTTAAGCCTGACTTTGAAATGAGCCCCTTGAGATGCGTAGGTGCACATGGAAGTCCTCTTTCTACAAAGAAGCCATGAGAATACCCTGCTCCCTCTTTCCAGGCTGGCTGCAATGTCTCTCATCTAACATCACAACCAAAAAGTCAAGTGTCTAATCTAGTTACCGTCTCCAGCTCCACTTTGTCATTGGAAGGAGACGGAGGGCTACTCATCTCCATCTTGAAGGATGGATCCTATCTTTGCCATTGACTTAGGGCTTTCTTCAAGGCTTCAACAAGACATATGGTTTCCTACCATTAGAAATGTTATCTGTGTAACACTTTTTCTCATTACTCAGTGAACTGAGGTGTATTGGTGCATTTCCACAGAGACCACCCATGATTGCTGGTTACAGTGCTAGTATGGGGACAGTTTCAGTTTTTTTCTTTTGCCATTATAATGTCTTGTCCTGCCATAGGGGCTTCAAATCAGTAGCTGTGTGATCCACTGAGGTCATCTTGCTACTCAATGAGTCGAAGTCCTCTTTGTACAAAATGGGGGTAGTCATAGAAAATCTGGGCTAGAAAGAACATTGAACTACTCCCCTGATTTTTGGCAGGGTCAGGAAATCTGGTTTATTCCTGACAGATGTCTGTATAATCTGTTCTTAAAGCCCTCCAAAGCCTCCCATAGTAAATCACTTTGAGATCTGAAGGTGAAAAATGCTATGTAAGACCTGAATATTGTTATTATTATTAACAGTGGTGTTGTTCGGAGGACAGCTTAGCAGCAGAGTCCCAGATGGCACTTTAAAAAAGAGCCCAGAAGGAATGAGTTACAGCGAGTTGCACCAGTCGTGGTGGAAGTGCTGAGCCAGCACTGCTGGTGCTCCTGCTTGCTGCTGGATTAGTCTGAAATGAGACTCCACAGCCTTTGCCCGTGTTCACACAGAGGCCAAGCACGGCCGATGGTTACCATATTGCAGGGCTGGGTTGCTCTACTGAAGACGCTGGTGTTGTTCCTGAATGATGCCGTTCTGAAGAAAAACTGGTTGTTTCTGACTTGGTCCCTTTGGCAGGTGCCACGTGCAGCATGCACAGAACAGCACGTGCTTCTCCCTTCAGTAAGGTGGCTCATGACGCTCAGGTGAATTGGCTGTGTAACTGGGAAAGCTGGTAATCGTGTATCTGCTCCATAGCATGTGTGGGCACTGATCCTGCACTCCCACTGGTATTGGCCCCAACAAGTGGTCTTGAAACAGATATTGCCCCCCAGCTCCCAACCAGACCGACCCGCTGCTCATTTAGTTTCCAGCATGCTCCAGAAAAGACATACATATATTTAAGTATAGGTCTATCATTAAAAGTGCTCTGGGCAGGGGATGAGCTATTGGCCCTTCTGTCTTTGCCTTCTACCTACTAGATACCCAATTTAACCTCATGGTTTCCCACTTTCCCCGTTGTTCCTGGTACCCCCCCAATCATACCCAGCTCTTTTTACAAAAATGAATGAAACCATTCTTGGAGGCTGAGGGTTTCCAGCGCTTGGACTAAGGGTCCCAGCCTTTGCATTCAAAGTTTGAGGATTTTTAGTAGAAGACATTGAATTTAAATATAGTCTTGGAGAAGTTTCCTTTCCAGCTAGTAAATCTAACATTGCCGAGACAGAGGGTCAGGCACGGAGACTCAGGTGCAGTCCTTGGCATTTGTAGGTGATACCTAACACCTCCTGAAGTTTGTACAAGCCAGAGACTGTTCCTGATACGTATTTTGGATGTGGCTGTCCCGTCTGAGAGACCATAAAAACTGAATAGCACGGATGTGCCTAGGCAGTGCCCTTTAGACTCCAAACTAGTGAACAGATCCATTTACTGTTTGGGTATCTAGCTATTTAGTAAATGTAGGAGTGTACGTCTCAGAACAGTTGTCCTAGCTTTTATTCTTATAGAAAAAAATTGTATGGATTCATATTCCTCTTACCATATTATGTAGAATATCACATTGTGTACATGTAAGGAAATTCATTCCCTTCTGAATTCTGGAGGAGGGAAGGAGAAGACCATTTATAGAAGACCTGTTATACCATTTTAACCAAATCTATTTGATCAAGTTCATGAAAAAATCTGTAAGACCTTCCTTGAGAAAAACTAGGGTGTTGTGATTAAATTTACCTTTGTAAACAACTGCCTACACAACCAGAGCTGCAGCTCCAAGGCAGGACTGCAGCCCAGGCACAGCCATGGACCGAGTGTGACACTCAGAGGGAGAGCTCTCCCCTTGGCAGCAGGAGCACAAAACCCAGCTCTCATTTGTTTCCTGTGAGCTATCACGTCCTTGTCATGGGCATCAGAGACCACACTTGTGTACCCTGGTGAATAAGTTTATTCTGGCTCTGCTTGCATTTGTGCTGAGCAACATGGCCTGTATCTGAGATTACAACAGCAAGAAGCTTCTGTATTTTGGTCTGGGAGCAACCAGGCATTTGGCACACCTGGGAGAGAGGATGTTTATTTCTCTGCCTGCACGTTTATTTCAGTAGACAGACAATCTCCCCAGAAGGCTACACTTGAACAATATCCCTAGCCAAACACCAAATTACCCTCCTATTCTCAGGCTCCTGTATCTGCTGTGGGGTTGTGCACGATCAGAAAGTTTCCTGGCTTTGAGAATTCTTGCACTTCTGGTACAGTAACTGGTTTAGAAAATACGCGTGTATATAAAAACAGTCATATATGGAACAGAATCCTCCAAAACAATGACCAAGTGTCTGTTGCCTTCACGTTTCTATAGGTGAAATCATAGGTTTATTGGAGCTGGCATAACTACTCCCCAGGCATCTAGTCTGTATTCTCCTTTCTTTAGCTGGAGAGGGTTGTACCTCAGTTACCAGCCTTCGAAGAGGAAAAAATTTGGAGCTTAATTCCTCCCTGGCTTAAACCTTTGTATTTTTTTGGCTGTAGATTTATGTTCCAAGAACTTGGATTTACATAAAGACGTATCTATTTGCACATAATTTGCAAGAGTTCCTTTTAGCCTATAATTGCGCTAAATATGGTTATGGAGGCCACAGCATACCTAAAGTATTGCCGAATGGATTTTTAAGAGTAATTTTTTTTAAAAGTGTGCTAAAATAGAAAGATCGGAGGGGAAAAAACCCGAGAGAGACGAAAGATGGCCTTGTGGTTAAAATCCTGGCCTGCAATTCAAGAAATCTGGGTTCAATTTCCAGCTCTGCCACTCACTTCCTGCGTGACCTTGGGCAAGTTGGATAATCTCAGTGTGCCTCAGTTCATGGGCATGCTAATAATATTGCCTTTGTCTTTCGTGCTGCCTAGAGCATGAATGCCCCACGTGTTTGTTTGCACAGCACTTAGCACAACTGGGACCTGGTCTTGGCACAGCCTCCTTGCTCTACTGCAATGGTAACAGTAATAATGTTCTCCCTCAAGATTATGTGTTGAAAGTAAGGAGTGGGTGGTATAAAGGGATTTCTTTTAGGGTGCTGAGTGAGCACGATCCAAAGGAAGGAGGTGCTTCTCTTCTGCCATAGGAGCCCATTGGTGACACTGTCATGCACTGCTCTGCTGAACCTGAAAACCCAACAGAGGTTGTTGAGTACCAAGTTGGGTCTTTTTACATCTTGTTGCAGGGTGTAAGAGGTTGTAAGAGACCAGAGTAGTCTACAGAATCCTACAAAATATTGTGGAGCTACAAATTAGCCCAGAGCTGTGTGCTCTTAGGGCAGCCGTGACTTCAGCCCTATCTTGTTGAGTGTCATTGTTCTTCTCTCCACCCAAGTAGGTCTCACTAGTGTGAGCTCCAAATGAAAGAGCCTGAGTGTTTTACTTTCCAGAGTAAACAGGTTGAAAACAGCAGGGCTAACTATGGATATAAGCATAGAGTACCTTATCCAGATGTGACTGGTTAAGCTTTGTGATGCCAAATTATGAGATTAGTGTTGGGGATTTAGATCACGGTCTGATTAGTCTAAGAATAACTTCAGTTTCTGAGGTCTGTCTTGGTTACCTGAGTTTTTGGAATAAGTGTCAGGGATCCGGAAATAACCTTAAAATAACAAATAAAAAGCTCGCTTAAAGAAAACATGTACTGTGTGACCTGACAATCTGTCATCTGTCTAGCCTGTGTCATTAGGAAAATCACTTTTCTTGTGATGGAGAGGAAGGAGATTAGTCAAAGTCCCTATGTAAAGAAAAGGAGCTGAAAGAAAATTAGTAGCTCCTGTGAGCTACCGTGGATATGCACTGCTACAAAATGAGGCCAGGACTGTAAAAAGGGATCGGTGCGTTTGAGTGCTTACCTTGTGGCAGCTTGGAGAAGACCTGATTTTTAGGGACTGGATGTTCAGCACCGTGTGAAAAGCAGGGCAAGGTGAGCAGCCAAAATAACAGAGCTTGTGACACAAATGCCCAGTGGATGACTTTTAGCAAAATGACTTTTCATTGTTGACACACTCAGTTATGTATATTTAAGCTCCTTTTTCCATCCCATTGCTATGGATAGATGAAAGCTGAATTTGATCTGCTGGCTGTCTTTCTGGAGTCTGGTTAGAGGGTACTCATCACTCAGGGAGGCCTGGAGAAGACAGACAGTTTGACCTGGGCACCGGCTTTAAGAAATTATTGCAGTAGGGACTTCTTGGACTTCAATACAAAGTAATATTGAGAGCACTCAATAGAGGGAGAGGTTTTGGGCAGCTCTTTGCCCTGAAGACATGGACCTTCTTCACAGCCCAACTGTCCCTGAGGCTGGTGGAGGGCTCCGCTTGAGCTTCCACAAAGACATTTGACTTTACATGGACAGGGTATTGCTGACCACGTCTTTCTAAGCATTTTTCATGGTTTCATTCACAATGTTTCCTTCTCCTCCAAAATCTCTCTTTAAGATTTATCAGAGATTCACGCAAAATATTTTGGTCTCACTGAAAAGTTTGAAAATGTTTTTGTTTTGTATATAACCTGGAACATCTTGTCAAAGCAGGTATCTCCCCCTCCACTTCATTTAGAAGGGAAATTCCCATATTCATGATTAAAACTGAAAATTTTAACCCAAAATTTCTACCACTAGAAGTTCTCAGTATGTTGAAGATCAGCAGTACAGCATAATTTTATAAGATCAGGCTTTTAGAGTTAAATCATAATTTCATAGTCACGTATTTTCTAGTTACTGCACAGGTATAAATACAAAATAATTTATACCTAAATAGCTTTACAGTGGAGTAGAATGTCAGATGTATACCTCTCTATGTTGTTGTATGAAGAAAGAAGGTACTTGCTTATATGAAATGAAAAGACTTTAATAGGGTATAAAAACTCTTGTC
>JAHREE010000422.1:1365896-1503096 GCA_033628505.1 Tringa tobata | reverse complement strand
CATGTGTTGCTTTTTAGGTTTCCAGCGTCTCGTTAAATCTCAATATTTAGAATTAAATACTTGGCTACTCTTTCACTGCTCTTTCAAGGAAATTACTTTTAGGATTATTCACGTGTCATTTTCACTGATTTCCATGTCCAAACTTTTAGGATTATACACACACGTAATTTTTACTAATTTCCATGTCGAAACTTTTTGCAAACTCATTAGACTTTAGTCCTTTCACAGGTATGGAAAAAATATCATGCTCAGGAATTCTTCTTAATAACATTAACTTTGTAACTCATGCAGTTTTGGGACTTAGAAAGTTTCTTCACCTGAGGTTTTTGTTTGTTATTCCAAATTTACTGCCAGAAACTTGACACTTACTCTAGAAACGTTTGTCCAAGATGGGTTCCAGAGATTAAAGACTGGGTTTACTTGAGTAGTGTGAATTTAGGACTATGAACTGCTTTCTCTGTGAAATTTCTTATTTGCAAGTTCAATTTATGCTCATGGGCTTGAGGTACAGCAGAAGTAATTAAAAACAGAAACGGTTCATTACCTAATACAGAAGGAAGTATGGTAGAGAGGTTGAAAATAAATGTAATCTTAATTTCTGTGCTAACAGACACAAATTTAATTTACATTACAGTCTTAGCTCTGAGATTGTATCATACTGGTAAGAAAATGTGAAATCCAGATCAGACCTTTGATCCAGCAATTACTGATAATTGTGGGTTTTAATCAGGGAGAGGGGAAAGCTAGCAGCAGTTTTGGGGTATAGGCATCATAGAAAAGCATTTTGGAGCGAAATTTTCTTATTTAATATTAGGTGGCTACAGAGCAGATGTGTAGAGCTGAGCTGGTAATGTATAGGCTCTTGGGAAATCAGTAGAAATGGAAGTGCATTTTTAAGACATGATTCCTCCAACCTGTTTCAGATGCCCAATTTCAGATGAGAATCATGTGCTAAAGTCATGTTCTTTGGTCAAATAGGATCAGGATCACTGAGCTTGTTCTACCTAAATCCCACTTCTGCCTCCAACTTGCTAGATGATTTTACAAGCAGCAGTTTTAAAAATGGCACTGTTTCCTGTACCTTTTCTGGGCCACTAGATTTGGTCCACCTTCAAGACTGACAGTCATTTTGCTAGCTTCCTTAGTTTGGTTTCACTTCACCTACAGATACCCATCCCAGCCAATAATGGTCCTTTGTGGCCATCGGCGAGCTCAAGCTCAGCTCCGAGAGCTGTAGGCACGCAGTCAATTATCATCATTCCTATAAAAAAAAAAATTTCTCCCAGAGCAAGAGTGTTTCTCCAGCTTGCCTTCAAACAGAGGCTCAAAATCCTCTCCAGCCCTGAAGTAAGAAAGAGTTATGTCTGGAATATTTCACTCCGGCTTTGAGAGAACAACTCTGTGTATTCCTCAGTGTGTGAGCGCTGGATGAATGGCAACAGCAGTTCAAACTGTTTATTCCTTTCTTAGCAATAATGTTTAGGTTCATGAAAGCCTTCCAAGATATATAGA
This sequence comes from Tringa tobata, assembly GCA_033628505.1. Lineage (NCBI taxonomy): Eukaryota > Metazoa > Chordata > Aves > Charadriiformes > Scolopacidae > Tringa > Tringa tobata. Next base: position 1,501,584 of record JAHREE010000422.1, on the reverse strand, counting down.
ATTCCTCATGCTGAGTAAGGGCTCCTTCACTTATTGCTGCTGCTACACACTATGGACCATTCTTACTATGCCTCCCTCCCCATTCATACCACTATAGTTAGGGGACTCTCAATGTTGTCATTATAAGCCCCTTATTTTTCAGGGTGTATAATTCAGCTGTAAAAAATTTGCCCTGGGCTGAAACTTGGCACGTGAAGGCCAGAGAGAGGATTTTTGTGTTGATTATTTTTTTAAAGCAAGTTTTTAAAATAAAATAAAATAAAATAAAATCTGTTCAGCCATATTATGTTGTAAAAAGTGCAGGAAAAAATAGAAGTTAGTGGTTTCAGATGCTTTTTTCAGGCCTCTCCTGTGTAACTCAAAGCCAGCTTTGTTTTTTAGACTGAAATTTTCCAGGCTATTAGTCCATAATGTGAACTTGTGCCTTTCAGGTTTCTCTTTAAACACAGGCACACACGAAAAGAAGAGCAGAGTTATTTCAATTAGGAACGGGGGCTGCTGTAATTTATTTTATGTGCACTTTTTCACAAGAATTGTTTTTTCTTTTTCCCTTCTGGAAGGCACATGGGTGCACACCACCTGAATAAGCGCTGGGGTGAGCCCCTCTGCCCCTACCTCCTGGTGTCTGCGTCTCTTTGCTGTGGGTCTGCTGGATCTCCGGAGGACACTGAGTTGGATACTGCTCCTTTAGTGAATCCAGCATCTTCCTCAGACTGAATAAATGTTAAGGCAGGATTGGGCTTCCCAAACCTGGGTGGTTTCCTCAGGGCTCAAGAAGGTCTAAAATTTAGTCTGAAGGAGCCAGCACATTTGGATTTAACCTTCAGGTCTCTTGGATCCCAGTCCGTTATCTTGGCCACAGATCCATCACTCTGTTCCTGAGGTGGGTTGGATGATATTTGATTTAAATTCTGGTTGGCAAAGCTCATGAACGTGAAAGTTTCAAGCTGTTGACTCTTGGGGAAACTGTGGGCTGGAGTTCAGATCCAGCATTAAATCACAGGTTAAAATGCATTGGGTGGCCAGTGCATCCTCTCCAGTTTGTTAACGGTTACAAAACCACAGCATGATGGCAGACTGTCTTTAAAACATGGATAGGGCGGGATTAGCAATGGAGAAGGCCTATGCAGATGCAGAATTGCCTGCAAAGAACTCATACCTTTACAGGATGAAATTATCAAATGTTCTTAAATGTTCACTTTCCCCAGTAGTTTTTTTCTCAAGGCAAAAAAAGTCTCTAAGATATAGAAGACCTGGTGACAACTGGCTTTTGTTTCATTAAAAGCAAAACAAAAAAGAGTTCTCTCTTTCTATTTCTAATAAATACTTGCATTTCTCAAAGAAGAACTTAATCTGGTTTCTTAATTTTAATTTTATTTTGATGGTAAAACTTTATTTTGATGGCAAATCCCAGGCTTTTATACATTTAGAATAATTACTATTAGTGATAATCTTTTGTAGAAGATGTGTAGGAGAAAAAAAAAAAATCAAAATAAAGTAATATGGATCACATACCCAAAGATATAAGTATGAAATGGTAGAGCACTACCTCTCCACCAGATTTTCCTCCTGGTGGCAAAGTGTCTGTTGGTGCGTGAAGGAGGGGATGCTTATCAAGGTGAGCAGCTTGAGGTACTGTTAGGAGCAGGGTAAAATGGCAGACCCCAAGCAAGAGCCTGGCTGCAAAGTTCTTACTGCCCTTACTCTGCACATCTTCTGCTGGCTGCTGGACTCACCAGCAGTGTGAGGCATGAAGGGCTGATGTCTCCTACACCCATCACTGGCACATTGTATTAGCAAATGTCTATTTATATGAGGGACCACTCTTGCTTTGCCTGACTCTAGCAGACTGTTTATCCAGAATTAGGATTTCCTGCAAGATCAATGCCTTCTCTCCAAAGAGGGCAATTATTTCTACTAGTTCAGTAGCTCTGAGATCAGGACGCAGGCTGAACCATCACTTCTTTCTTTTCACAGCTGGAGAAACTTGGGTGACTCACCCAGAAGCAGAAAAAGAACAGATGAAAGCAAGTAGTAGGTAACATCTCTTTTATTTGTGTGTGCATGTGTACGTAGAGGGAGTGTGGGGGAATTGGTCGCAGTTGCCTTTCAGCATGTTGTGATCCCTCAGCCAGGCTCTCATGGCTCCCATCAAAGCCCACAGCTCTGTATGTTACCACAAACTTGGGGTTTCCAAGCCAGACATGACCGTGAAGTTCCGTGGGGTGGAAAGCAGTTATCCCTAACCCTCATCTCACCTGCTGGCGTGGTCTGCATGTGGGGCTTTCTGTTCATGCTGGGTGGCCATAGGATGACAAACCTGGACACATCAGCTCCACGATTCTTCAGGGCGGAATTTTGACATTCCTGGAGCTCAAATTTGCTCATTTCTGTTTCTTTTAGCCAATTAATGCTGGCTCCAGGCAGGGTTTGGGGTTTTCCTTTTTTTTTTTTTTTTTTAAATTTTTTTGGTTCGGTTTTATTTTCTGGTTAATTCAGTGGGGGCTCGTAGGCAGGGGAATACCACACACGCAGGCACGGGCTCCTCCTCACGCCCCATGTCGCAGCCACCATTCCTGCAAGACAAGGAAGCCGAAATGAAGCTGCCTAGAAAGCCTGTCATCACGGCTCGCTAACCAGCTGGAAGCCGTCCTGCCGAGCAAGGGGAAGAGCCACCCCTCCAAGAGTGGGAGCCCAGCCCCAGCTCCAGCCCGTCCTCACGGGCGAAGCAAAGCCCACGGGGAGGACCTGGAGGCTGCTTTTTGGTGTGTGACGGCACTCAGAACCCAAGCCATAACAGCAGCACTTTGAAAACAGAAAAGAAACCAAAGTGTCTAATATTGGGTCAGGCCAACGTCTATAAATCAACGTCTGTGAATTTATAAACTGTTCGTAAATTTAAGTGCTTTTTGGAGAGCTGTTTGTTATTATGTCAGGGCTGGGAAGGGGGGGTGAGGGAAAGTACTTTTATTCACTCACTGTCTCCTGCTCCGGACTTGCTCAAACATTGTTTGAGAAGGAGTAGAAGGTGTCTGGGTGAGGGGTGGTGTTAGGGGGATCCTGCTGTTGTGCCCCAGAAACCTTTGGTGCAAGACGAGCAGAAAGGACGAACCAGACTGAAACCACATTTGTGCCTTTCAAATTCCCCATCTGCCCTTTGGCTGTTTTAGTCCTCCAACAGCTTTAAAACAGCCAGAGAGACTTGTGGCAGGAGGCCCTCAGCTGCTGCCTCCCATCTCCCCCCAGTGCCTCCGGGAGGGAGAAGAGGCACAAAATCATAGCAGCTCTGCAGCCCCTCTTGCCCCATGCTCTGAGATGTGGTGACAGTCCCCGATGACTCTTCCTGCAGCACGCCTCCCTCCAAAGCATCTTATAAAGTGACATGGTCAATGGGGAACGAGATGCCACTGCTGTTGATGGCAACTGGTAAGCAGCTTTTGGGGGGGGTGGGAAAGAAAAAAACCAAACCCTCCACAATCTTTCTCCACCCTTGGCTGAAACTTTTTCTGAGGTTCCACTATATTTGGATAACTTTTCCTCCCACCTCTATTCATTTTTGTTCCTTTCACCACCTGCTGTTTCCCCAGCCAGGATAGGGCACAAAAGTGTCCTGAAAGGAGTTGTCCCAGCCTGGCGGGAAGCAGGAAGTATTGGAAGGCCTAAGAGGGTGTGAAAAGTTTCGGAGGTTACGTTCACAAAATAAGACATTGTTCTGGTACGGTGCTGCTCATTCAAGTATCTCAACACTTTGCACGCATGAATGAGTTAAGCCTTATAAAACACCTGTAGGGAAATGGTATCCTCCATTTTATAGGTGATGAAATGGAAGTACTGAGGGAGTTGAGGCCAGATTTCAAACCTGCATGCCTCCAGTTAAGCTTCTAAATCCAAAACAAGGCATTGAAGTAAGCGTTCACAATCTATCAAGTCATGCTGATATGAAGGGAATGGCTGTGTGCTCAGCCAAACCCAGGCTCCCTGTTGAGCAACCCATTTCTGAAAATTTTGGCCTGAGCTTTTATACCAAAGGTGTGTGATCGGTGGAGACAAGCACCAGACACCAAGCAGTTGAATCCTAACGTACAGCTGTGTGTTTGAATGTTCTCCAAACCATGCAAACCTCTCTTAAGTAAAACAAAAATCTCCTTGGAAGCCCACCTTGCTTCTGAACTGCATAAAAACGCCCTGGGAAGAGAACCATCTTCCTGGAAGCCCAAAACTCAAGGGTAGGCAGAGTAGACAACAGTGTATTTTCTGAAGACCAGGGGAAGTTACAAAAACATTTTCAGAGCTGTAAAAAAATGGTTTTGGCACCAGTTAAGTAGCCCCGGGCAAAGATTTGAGGTTAGCTATCTACTTCACTTGAACTTGACTTGAGTCAAGTTTCCTCATTTTGTTGTTTCACGTCCTGAGTTGACCTCCACGATTTCTGAGGTACTCTAAAGCATAACGTTTCCTGCTCTTGCATGTTGGAAGAATAACTTGTCATGGCCTGTTTGCCAGTATTTACAACTTTTCTTTATGTTATAATGATTGTGTGATCGGGTAAATTTGATTCTTTCTCTTCTGTGGTGCATGTTGTCAGCCTCTCTCAGAAAATTAGCTGTCTCCATATGAAGGGACAAATCCATTTCAAGGAACTAAACATTTTACTATTGTCATATTTACGGTGACTCTCCTAGCTCTTTTGTGAGTCTGCCAGGCAAGATTGCACTTAATTAATCTCAAATGTGTGGATTGGACACCCTATCCAAACATGCTGCTTGCAGGCTCAGGTGGATGTTGCTCCCTTCGTGGTAGATAACACTTGTGGTTCTGGTTTCAAGCTTTTAAACCAAGTAAAACCAAGCTTTTTTTAAACCAAGTCTTTTCCCCATAGGAAGCACCAACAGGACCTACTCTGATCATTTGGGACTAAAAACAACTGAGGACTTGAAGTGCACTCAAAAGAGCCTATGCTTACTTCTGAAGAGGTTTGTGAGGGTCTAGAGGCAGGACATTGTAGGAAAGAGGTATTTCATGAAATATAGTCTGTGTCTGCTTTCACCTGCCTGTAATACCCTCACTGCCGAGTCAGTGATCCATTATATATAGAAAACGTATCAGCACGTGCAACCTTGCACTGGATCACAGTTCCCATCCCTGACGCAGGGTGCAGGGCACCCTCCCTGGGCAGTGCCATTCATGCTATCACTGGGTTATCCACCGGTTTTTCTTTGGGCAATATCAAAGGTTATTCACACAGAAATTATCTCTTCCACCTTCAGAAGCAGTTAGACTTAAAGAAGTGACGACCTCGAATGTAGAGAGATTGTTTTGTAGAGCCTGTCTTTGTAAAGCTGTGATAGGGAAGACAGCAGCTAGGGAATCCGTACACACAATATGCACTCAGAGGTCTCTGAAGAAATTATATTGATGGAGACCTACCCAGTGTTCTGGCTTGCCAACCTTAAATGGAGTCCATGTGAGAGGAATGGGGTCGTTTGCTCAACTTGGAGCTCACTGCTTGCAGACTCAGGCAGATGTGGCTGCTTTACCAGAGTTGTATCTTCTCTTAACCAGGAAGATGCAAAGCACTATTCTCATTTAAATTTAAAAAAAAAAAAAGAAAAGGGGGAAATTACGGCGTTGTTGTCTGACTCATGGTGCTCTGGAGGCACCGGGGCCGTATCTCCATATGTTTCAAGATGCAGAAGCAAAACACTGCTTGCACATCATCTAAAGAAAGGCAGCCTGGCAGCAGAGGAAAGGCAGTGCTGCAGCTCTGACGGCTGGGATTAGGCCTTCCTGATAGACCCAGAATAGACTTTGCTGCTGACTTAACTAGTAACATATGACAGAGCATGAATTTTCATAGAATAGCTGCTCAGAAAACGAGTAGGAAGTGGCTCAAAGCAAAGTCGTGGAGACAGCTATTTGCAGGGATTGCCTTCTGACAGCGTTGTCTGGAGAACCCAGCCAAAGGGCTTAACATGAGTGAAAAAAAAAAAAAAAAAAGAAAAAAAAAGCGTCAAAGTCCTGGCTCCGAAATGCAATTCTGCGTAGTCCCGTTCACGAGGCACACTTGGTCCTGGCTTCCGCTGGAATAAAAGGTGAGTCAAAGGAAAATGGTGTCCAGAAGTTCAGAGCAACCCAGACAGCCCTAACCACATGACAGGCCCAGAGGGAAGTTTTAAACCACCCACACAACAGCTTGCACAGCTTGCCAAAAAGCCAGATCCTTCGGCTGGGGGAAAAATAGCTTGCATCTGGATTCTGTGTTTGAAGCCCATGGTAGAGGAAGAAGAGAATGAGGAGGAGGAGTGGGAAATGTGTTCTGCACAGACCAGATTGCAGTTTGATTTGAAGCATAAAAGGAAGGAGTTTATTATTCTAATAGTAATAAGTCATTTCTCCCTATAAGCGTAGCACAACCTTCTACTAGTGGCAGATCAGCCAAGAACAGAATTAGGGCCATTCCTACCATGGTTTCAGTCCAGCCTGCCTTTGTTTATTTTTAAAATAAAACGCAGCTCAGTGTTTATTTGAATGGGTAAAGAATGGAAGGAGAAGTTCATCAGCTCCTAATCATGTGGGCTAAAAGTGAATCCTTGGCAGCTGAACCCACCATAAAGGGGCTGGCTGTGAAACAAGTTAGTGTGCTTGGGTTAATGGTCAGGTATCTATGTTTTGGAGAGGCAAAGCTGACCAAATAATTAAGGATTGGCTTTTGAGCCAGAGGACCAAAGTGATGCTCATGTTTGTGGCACTAACACAGTGCGTGATCCTGAGTAAGTCATGACTCTCAATCTTGTTTTCTTCTATATGGTGGCAGTTGAAAGACAGTGAGGCTTGTCTTTGGAAATTTTTGAAGACAAGGTATCCACATTGCTGGGTGTAGCTGCAGTTTAGCCACAGGGGTTAAATTGGGACTAGGAAATCAAATGGTATCAAGCTTCGGCCTGAGAACTAGGACTTGTTTGTCTGTGCCATAAAATTGTTGGAATTGTCTCTGGCAAACTTTTGGCCCTGACCAAAAGTGCTGTCAGCGATTCCCAGCCACTGTCAGGGAGTTAGCCCATGCCAGAGACTGGTCCCCACAGGTATTTTGGATACAGTCACCATATTTGGTGCACTTAGGGAGTTGAGACTTGGAGCAAAGGTATGGTCACAGTTGGCCTCGATAGTAGGGAATGGGCCTTGGCACTGATAAGTTATTAGAACAGATGTAGCCAAAATATCCATAGAGTGGGTTGAAAGAGGCAACCTTGGGTTATTTGCTGGTGGGTTGGGCTGTGGGATGCCTGAGGTTGTGGCTGCTGGTTCTGAAGGACATGAAGGGAGGGCTTGGGCCTGTGCTGACATAGGGAGCCGCAGCAGGAACAAAATGTCATTTTTCACCCCTTTCCTGGTACCTGCCCCATGCTCATATAAGACAAAACAGAGTCAGGGCTTTGGGCACCAGATGACAGTGCTGCGGGAGGAAGATGCGTGGTGAAGCAGAGGATGAGGCGCTCTGCTTGTGGCTTCGTCATCAGCTCCCTCTGACCTCAGGCAAATTACTTAACCTCATTGCTTCCATTTCCCTTGCTGCCACATGGGGATAATAATACCATCACAGGACGGTTGTGAGCATTAATTAGCATATGTAGAGCACTTTGAAGATGAAAAGCTTTTAATGACTGCTGGGGATTATTAAAGCCGTTCACGTTCGGTAAGTGTTATTAAAAAGAAACCAAATCTGAATGCTCTGCACTGAACCTCATCAGATCCTGGGGCTCGAATACTGGTGGAAGGACGCCTATACCACACTATGTAATTCCTCAGTAAATTGCCCAGGGGCTGAATTTATCACTGGAAACCACAATCCTGAGAGCAAGCCAGAAGAACCAAACATCGTCTTCTGTGACTCACTCCACCTTCCCAAAGGGGGGAAAAAAGGCAGTGGCACAGTTTTAATTGGGTTCATTTTTTGATCTGAGTTGTATGCGCTTTCTAACGCTCCTGAACCCATTGAGTAGATTGGGGATTATCCAGGGGTTATTTGAAGTAGGAGCATCTACTCCTCTTGGAGATATCCAAGATGCCCTCGGATGCTGCTTGAGTGAGGTGTAGGAACTGGTTCAGGGTTGTGTGGACGAGGACAGTGCACTGTGGGCAAGTTTCTCGGAGTTGTCTAGATCCTGAGTGAAAGCCTGTGAGAGGCCAAGAAAAAAACAAGCCAAGGGATTTCATATAAATATGTGGTAAAATACTGAAACACAGACAAACATATGTTAATCGAATGGGCAAGAAGAAAAAAAAAAATAATAATCATTTCAATCTTCCTACGCTTGCCTTTACAGATGAAATGGAATATCTGAAAGGCTGTCGTCTGCTTTTGATCTCTCGCTTTTACTTGGAAGTACTGCTGTGCATGAGGAGCACTGCTTGTGTTGTAGGGGCTGGTACTGGAGAACGTGCAGGACTGAGGGCTGTGGATCTGCGGTGTGATTGCAAAGCAAAACTCGGCTCTGCCTCAGTTTCCTCCTCTGCCTAATGAATTTGCAACAGGCTTGCACTGCCCTTGACTTTCCGGTGTGTCCAAATGCTTCCATACAGCTTGTAGGTGGTGCCAAGAATAGCTTCTCTCTTCGACATGCTTAATTAGTAGGGACAAGATGTTGACGTCCCATAGCAACTCAAGGTAGCACCAGGATTTAATTCCGCTAAGACTTTAGCCAGTAGCTTTCCTCACAGGTTCTCAGTGAAAAGAATCTGCTGACAATTTGGCTGATTGTTTGGTATGGGTTTTCTTAATTTTGGGTGCAATTGAATTTTAATAATTATTATTATTACTGTTGATTACTATTTATTACTATTGATATTATTACTGACATTTATATTATTATTACTGTGATTATGAGAGCACTTTGTTAAGTCTCCTAACTAAAAAAAAGATTTTATCACAAAAGAGAGAGACATCAGTACTTGCACATGGACTTCACGGACCTATTTAATGAAATCTCTTCATTTTTTGCAGTTTTATTAATTTCCCTTCATATCTAAGAGTAATAAATACTTATAATTATTGCAATGATTTTTTTTTTCACATCCCCTGTTTCTCACACTGGATCTCATGGCTTTTCATGTGGCTCTACAAGGGAGATTGGTACTAACATCCGTGTCATGGGGATGCTAATGCACAGAACAGAGCTCATCACCAGTGCCCAGCCTGGGAGTAACATCAATACACAAGTAAACCCCAGCGCTTCAGTTTGCTATGAAACAAATTAAACACATTCTGTGCCACTCCAGAGTTCACAGACATGACATATAAAGCAGGGGATTGCCCTATTCCATTTTGTTACACTCGGAGAATACTATCAAATACCCTAGCACAAACTGCCACTCAGAAAACCCCACTGCAGTTTAATCAGCAATTCAAGTTTTCACGAGCCAGCACTGCTTCTGTAGGTAGCAGATGTACAAACATCCCTCAAACTCAAAAGTCTTCCGGAAGTTTGCTGCTAGTCAAGAAAAGATCTGACTAGGTTTAATAATGTCAGAAGAGCGGACAGGAGACATCCTAGAGGGAATCCTGAAAATCGGGTATTTTTTTCAGTTTTAATGTGAAAATGGCATAGGATGACTGTCTTGCTGTTGTGAGAAATGATAGTCTGACCCTTTGGAAGGACTTTTTCAACATCTGTGGGCAAACACAGATGTATTTTAATGGACAGCTCTTTTAAATTCAATTTGGTTCCCTAAGTGGCTTGTTCTCCTTGGACCAGATTCATCCCATCCCTCTGGATCAGCCCATTTTTCCCACCTACCACCCAAATTGCCCCTTGAAAGCATTTATTTTTCTTCACTGATGATGCAGGAAACCTTGGGATTATACCTCCAACATAGACATCACAGTTAAATGCCAACTGTGTTGTGGGATCCCACCGAAGCCAGTAGCTTCCCATTTGTGGGAAATGGCTTTAAGACCTGTTGGTCTGTCATCAAGGGTTTCCTTCTCCTGTTCCTGGTTATCCACGTGGTGGGAACCACTGAACTTCTTCAATAAGACTGTGGCAGATTCTCCTTTCAAGTCTGTCCATGCCATGCCTGGACTACTGAGGCACAGCTGCCACTGGGCATTTAAACTCACAGCGAGATTATTCTTAGCTCTGGGGACACTGGGAAATCAAGGTTCCTCTGTCAGCTGCTCGCATCTGTCTTCATGATGCCAAGGATGGCAACTCCCACTGTGAGTACAGCCCTTTGAAGAGGAGGCTTGGGAAACCTGGTGGTGTGGATGGCGCCTCTCCCTGTGCATCTGTCTTGCTTTTCTGAGTCGTCAGAAGGATGTGAAGGAGGACAGGACTCAGGCTGCAGCTCTCAGCAAGAGATGGGCTGCTGCTTCTTGTTCTGCAGTCACCCCAAGGTCACACGGTGTCTGAAGCCCCACTCTTCTTTTTGGCAGCAACCAAGGTACTTTCTGCCACTTTCAAAGACTGTGACACAGAGTCTGTGGGAGCTCAGTTGTCTCCTTTTCTTTTTTTCATACTTTTTGGCATTTTTTTCCGCTCTCCGATCCCACCTGAGGGTGACTTCTGAAAGGTTCCTCCTTCTGAAGCTTAGTGCTTACCCACGAGAAGGAGATCTATGACAGCGAGGGCTGCTATTTTCAGCGGTTGAGTTGCAGTCTGGGAGAAAGCTGCCAGAGAAAACGGAGGTAGGCTGGTGTTAAAATGAAAGGGCTTGATGCTGAGCTCACGCTGGCTTTACACTGCTGTAACGCAACTTGCCTGAATGGGGTGTTTTTCCTGATTCATAATGATGTCAGTGAGAAGAGAAACCTAACGGACTCTAATTTAATCCCAGGCTTTGGCAAGAACCTTCATCTCCCTTTAATGAGCGGAGGTCCTTTTCATTAGACTCTCAAATACCCCGGTGATGGGTGCCAGTATAAAACCCTAGATAGGCAGACGTTTATGTAATGGCAGCAGGCAGTGTGCTTTAGAGAAATGGAAAAGGCATTTTAATCGTGGTATTAGGCTAGATTCCACAAGACAGTATGGAAGGCATCAAGATGCGAATGCCATAACAATCTGGAGTGTGTTACCACTGCATTGATCTAATATTGCGATGTAGTAATAGTAATTTCAGGGATATCTTGCAAAAATGCACTCTGAGTTACAATGGAAAAATCGGGGGGGGGGGAGGAATGGGGAAGAAAGGAAAAGTTAAAGCCTGCTCAGCTGCTAACACGGGAGCAGCTTTGTATTTGCCACTCCTAGCTCGAATCTCTGCTGTTAACCAAGAGCAATGCCCAAGATTTCCTCCAAGAAGTTAAGGCTGTAAAAAAAGAAGAGCTGAGTCACCTTCTCATTTATACTGTGTATTCATTTATACACAAGTGAACTGAGTGTCCATTATCTGGGCATCTCTGGGCCCTGCGGCCCGTGGAAAAGCAAACATATAGATGTTACCCATGGAGCATTGGAAAAACTTGGCTTGGGCAGAGTCAAACAAAGCCAATGGAAAGCCCCCACCCCCAGTTCATTTCTGAGAAGCAGGAGATTTGATGACTGTAGAGGGGTTAACGAAAGACACTGTCTGCATTCAGCTCTTATCTTGGGAGTGTATCAGCAGTGAGTCTCCTCCAGCCAGCAGTGATCTACATAAAGGCAGAAACATTCCCCCACCACCAGGCTCAATATTGCCAACAGACCTTCGAAACGTGCCTGGCTGTGTATTTTGGAAGGGTTTTTCCCATACATGATGCCTGTCTCCATAATAAACCTTCTCTCCAAATGCCTTACGCATACGTTTGCCACGCTGCTCTGGAGAGCCAGTACCACGCACCATGTTGCCTTCATGGGCAGCCCTTGAAGGCAACTTGAGTTTTGCTTGCACACACATATGCCTTTGTAGCAGAGGACATCGTGTCATTCTGGGGAAAAAATCTTCATAAATCTGCCTGATGCAATCCTTGCAAGGGCAGCAGGGAGAAACAAAGCTTGCACAACAAGTGTTGTGGAACACATTCACTTGGCTCTACAGATATCCCAAGGCTGGCCGTGAAGATGCCCTGCAGGAATGGAGTACCCACAGCAGGGTGACATGCTCTTGGGACATCCCTTGAGTTGCTCGAATGCAGGCATACCTGATGAGATCAAAGAGCTCGTGGAAGACCAGGCTGCTGCTGAAGCAGGCGTTGTGCTTTGCTGTGATGTTACAGGGGTGTCTCTTGGATTCACAGCTCAAGCAGTTACAACCTGGTGAGGTCTTTCATGCTGGTAGGTTCCTTGGCCTGACTCTCCTGCTCTTTGCCCGCTGATGTTGTCCAGCATGGCCATGAAGCATTTTCATTCTGATCCAGGGGGGCTAATAGGCTGTTAGGTACACGTGCCAAATTATTCACACCCTTTACACTATCAGAGCCTGCGTGGTCCAGAGTGGGAAATGAAGGCCTTGCACTTGCCATTAACTCCACACCACCTGTATTCTTTTCAAGTGGTTTATTTTTAATATCTCTCATACTTTTATGTCCTTATTACTGTGCAGGCCAAGCAGAGTGGCTGATTTAAGGCTTTTAAGAAGGTGGGCTTTTTAAATTTCCTTTCAACTTCCCCGGAAGAAATAGCCATGCAGCCATTAGAGAAAAGCAGAGGTGAAGAGAGCAGAATGACTGCATAATTGTTTAGGGAAAGAAAGAGGAGTTAGGAACATAGAGAAGAAAGGTATGAAATGACAGTCTGTGAGGAAGAAAGTTTAGCTTCTAAAAAGTTACTTCAAAAAAAAGTTAAGCTCTGGTTAAAAATGCTAAACAAAAATTTGTTTTTTTATCAAGGCTCAGTTTTGGTTCTATTTCTTATTTTGGCCACTCTGATTTTAGATGTGAGCATCCTCTCAGTGGCTATTAAACCAGCCTTCCTCTGTGCTGAGCTGCACAGAAAGAGCAAGTGAGATCATCCAGGTAGTATACACAGTAAAATGTATAGAAGATGGTAGATATAATTTTAAATTGCATGTTTAGAAAACATAAAAATGATGACAATGAGAACAATGGCTTTCTTTCCTCCTCCCCCCCTCCCCCCTTAATTTTAAATCATCCAAAAGAGCGTGTTTGAAATAGCCTAAAAGATAGGAAGTTTTGAACTGTCTCTGTGCCCTGCAGGATGCTGTGAGCTCTGAAGCGATGTTGCCACCTTGTGGAACGGGAATCGACTCTGTTCATTTCGAGGGAAAAAAAAAATATATTACCTTTCACAGCCTGTAATTGTGCTAAACTAGAAAGGAGAATTGGGAGGGAGGGCACCCTTTTGCAGCACCCAGCCCAAGGGCTGAGGATGTGCTGGGAAAGAGCCCTGATTACAGTGTGCATCCCTCCCTTGCTCATTCTCAAAATTAAGTGTAACATCTTTGATTTCCTTCTTTTTATTTCCCATCCCCTCCACTCGTTGAATATTCTTGCCTTTCTTACTGAGGGACTGGTGATTCACGCATTATCTTGCAAGTAAAACCCCTTGTTTTTTTAAAATACTATGGATTATTGTTCTGTAACAGGGAAAAAGAAAGATCTCCTAGCTTTAGTCCAGCAGTCCTTACACAAGCCAAACTCCTGCTGATTTAGGGCAGACTTTTGTCTGGTTTCTGAAGCCACACTTCTCCATGAGATTCATAAAAGAAACCTTCAAAACCTGCGGGTACGTGCCCAGCTTGTGTGGGCCAACGTCTTGGAGAACACACATTACTTTTATGCTCAGGAAATCAAAACTGGGCACAGGGAAACGATCACTTTAGCTTTTCAAAAAGAGCGAGTGCCTGACCTGGAATTTGCAGTATTTAATTTCAGCTTGGAACTACACGCCGAAGAGATCTGACTGCGTTCGGCAGGAGGATGCAAACCGGTATCGCCGGGCACGGCTGCCGCGTGGTGCACGCTGGCCGAAGAGCAAAATCCAGACCTGATCTATTTGCCCTCTTTCTTTCTCTCAATAGTATCCAGGGCTAACCTGCAGAGAGGGGAATTTAAGGGAGGTGCTCAGAAAAGGTTCACGGCACGGAGGGATTATCCTACCTTTTTCTGGCAAGTTTTAGCTTTCCTGAACTCCTCCGTCTCCCCAGGGCCAAGTGGCATTAGTTTTTGTATCTACCAGTGGGCCACAAACGCTGATAAATTATTATTATCAGGGATTCTCAAAGCTTTTTTTCTTATAATAACAAGAATTTGTCTCTGACAAAGTGGCAGTTTTCATTTAAAACTTGTATTAATTTAAAAATGGGAGTTTGGGCTTAAAACATATGCCTATATGCTAGGATTTTCCTGCATTTCACGATTTCTTTTTTTCTTCTGTTTTCTCCCGTGCTTGCTAATTTTTGCAGTGGTGAAATGGAGTGAAATAAAACACAGAATAAAATAAAATAATAAAATAAAATGAACAAATATAAAAATAATAAAAATTAAAACCAAAAACTTAGTAAAATAGGAAGAGGGATACAAGTATGTTGAGAGGAGAAAGGAAAAAAAGGAACTGTCAGTAAAGGCATGTAGAGCTTTAACTCTTTCCTTAAAATAAAAAGAAAAAAATATTCAAGGCTTTTTTTTTTTTTTTTTTAAATGAAAACTCTTCACTGTTCCTGTTTCTGGTCAGCACTATTTATAAGCCATCGCTGCTGAATCGTTCAGCCTCTGGCAACGTCGGCATCCGACCGGCGGTGGGTAAACACCGACTCCCGCCGTACAATGTGAATAACAAACTTCCATTGACAAAATATGTTTACCCCACTATGCGCTTGGGCATGAATGCTACCTTCTTTTTTGTCTCTGGGTCTGTATTTCTCTCCGAAGAGTCCTGGAGAGCCCTACGAGCTCCGGCACTTCCCAGCCTACGTGCACGCACACACACACAGAAACACGGACGGCTTCGGCGCGGAGCCTCCCACCTCCCCGCCGGGACATGGGTTAGCAACTTATAAAACCAAACCCATCCCAAGGAAGAAGGTTTGGGCAGCGTGGCATTCTTGCTTCATGCTGCCCACGGCTCTGAGGCTTTGGCATCAAAGGAACGGGGTTTTTCAGGTGTTTTGGGTTTATTTAAAAAAAAAAAAAAAAAGCGAAACTTTGAATGCTGAGATTTGGGCCACCCCAGCAAGTTAAAGGCACTGGAGGATCTTGAGCCAGCTGATAAAAATGCAATATCCTGATAAGCTCCTCTTTGGTGGTGTCAGGGGATGCTGGGGCCTGAAACTGGAGGTTTTCTCTTTTTGCCCGCCCCAGCTAACCCAGTACAGCCCCCAAATGACTGGGATATTCCCATCACAACAAGAACATAGGATGGCAGCCCCAAATCGCTCCCCCCCTATATTTGCCCACCTCGAATCACCTTGAAATTCCATGGATATTTCCAACAGGATTGAAGGTGGGCTCCTGTCCACACCAGTTCAGCATTGGGATAAACATGTCCCTTGAATAGAGTCAGATTTGTTCAGAAAGGGAAACGAAAGAAGGAATATTTACCTTCAATCTCATATGATTTTTATGGGTCCCTCTCTTTTAAATCCTAGGGAAACAAATTTATCTCCAGACTTTCCCTTGAAAGAGATGGATTCACAGAAAATTCAACCTGGAGAGTAGTTTAATAGTAATGATAATTTCTTGTAAGGTCATATTTTACCTGGAACCGAGTCAACACCTATAAAAATGCCATAGTGAATTGAAAAAAATAATTCCTAGATTTTTTTCTGCAGTTTTTCTTGTATGAGGGTAATTTTGATTTGCAAAGGCAGATGCAACTCCTGTTAACTCAAGTGCCGAGGCAATGAAGGGCAGAGTAGGCCAGTGTCATGGTCAGTGACTTACTTTTATTTTAAAATCATGCCGGAGAGCTAAGAAAAATCATCGGACAAAGTTTGCAGATCAGTGTAAAAAAAGCTTGTGTGCAGATAAGGGAGCCCAAAAGGCAAACTCGTGCCTTGAGCCATTTACTCCCCAGCAGGTGCACTAAGGTGCAAAGGGGTGACTGGTTTTACCACCCCAAGTCTGTGGTGCTTCTGGGAGCTGCATGAAACTCCCCCAGCAACCATGTGAGTGTTAATGACCTGGGCTTTGAACAGTGATTTCTGAGTTTTTTGAGTTTTCCCTTTCTCCCAGGCATCTCCTCTCTGACCAAATGTCTGAAAACGCTGGAGTTTGGACTATCAGATTTTTACCCTTAGTGAAGGGTAAGGAGCTAAAAACCACCACCTACCACTAGACAAGGAAAATTTCAATCATCAAAATGAAATAAAACAGAAGCTGGGCAAAGCTGTTTTTAATGAAGACCATTACAGGGAGAGGTGGCGTTTTCCTTCCCTCTGTGTGTGTGCGCGCACATCAAACCCTTTTCTATCCGGTCACAATCAGGGAGCTGAAAAATCTGTCTTTAATTGGAGATGTTGTAAAAATAATCACATAGGAGACCAAACTAGCATTAAAAATGTGGATTCTTGACTTGTTGCCTTGGCATGGAACATCTTTCTATTGAACTGCTTATAAAGCAGTAAACTATGAGTCAAAATCTCTTCAAGAAGATGTCTTTTCTTGTTATGGTTATTTTACTTCAGAGGGTGTTTCCTGGCTTCACCAGAAAAAGGAGATGGTGGGGAATGTTTGCTCTGCCTTAAAAGACGGCTTTGTTTTTAATTATCCTTGCTGCAGAATACAGTGAGATCTTTCTGCTTCCATTTTTTTTCAGCTCAGATAAAATTCTTGGCATTTCAGCATTTTTTTTTCTCCTCTGCAGCTTTTTCCCATTTGAACTGTTATTTATTACTTCTTTACTACCTTTCACGCAGTTAAATGAAAATCTCGATGCTTAATGGCGAAAACACCCCAAAGGAATTTAATTTTATACTAAGGGTAACGTCGCCCTCATGAACAATCTACCTCCAAACAATGAGAAATTGTTTCTCCGATCCCACCTACGTTCCTCCTCCTTCCTTGACTCTTCTGTTGGGTTTCGATCCCGCTAGGGGAAAAAGGGTATTTTGTTAGTTAGAAATCAGATTGCTGTTGCCTTTTTAGTACCTTTATAAATCCAGGAACATTAGCTGAAATGAAGTCTAGTGCAAAATGTTTCCTTTCTATGGGACCTAACACATTGAAGGGTGCCAGTAGGTGGTCACTGTTCATAGACTTTAAAATGCAGATTAAGCCCAGCTGAACTGTGCCAAACCTTTTTCAACCCAGTTGAAGTCCAAAATAAATTCACACCTCCTCATTTCTGTCCTATTAATCAATCAATTCAAGAAACTGCAGTCTGTGGTGGGTATCAGTCAGAGACTTGTCTGTTCACTTGGGCTGATGCACAGAATAAATGTTTTCATATATTTTAAAATTAATTTTATTTCCTGTGTCTATATTTTTAATTTTGTTTTCTTTTGCAAGAATGCAACTCTGACTACCTGTTGTCAGGAAGATCATAAATTTCAAAGTTAAAATAACATTATATTCCAGTATTTGTTTTTCAGGGGAAAAAATCAAAATAGCAATCTAAAAAAAATAAAGAGGAAACTGTGAACCCTGCTTAGTATAAATGTACAATAATAAGATTTATTTTTACTTTGGCTGTTTGAAACTTCTCTAAGTTTATGCCAACAAACATAGCTAGAGTCGTAGAATGATCATAATCCATCCCCACCAAGTACAAAGAAGGGTTTCTCTTTTATGGAGACTTGACTTTCCAAAGTTAAATTGTTCTGTGGGGCAAGGGCAGCATTAGCTAATATTAATGACCCCTAATTCTTTACACTTTTAATATTCAAGTTTCCAACACTTTGCAAAGACCAATTAGATAATCATCCCTGGAGCCCCATGGAAAAGAGGAGATATGTTCTCTTTATATTGAAAAACTAAGGCACGGAGAAATTTAAGCAAAATCTCATGTTAAAGGAATGGCAAAACAGGAAACAAGATTGAGATGGCTTCTTGGTTTAATCACATGACAAAATTCCTTCCCTGTAAAATAATAATAATAACTGCCTTCATACCTGGGAGACCAGGCAGGATGGCAAAGGAGCACCTCCTTAGCTGGTACATCCCTTGGTGTTTCCTGGTTTGTGAGAGTAAGAGAGGGGTCCATGGAGAAAAGGTCAGCATTACTATTTTGTGCCTGTCAGACATCAGTCTCCTGTGCTCCAAACGTAGCAAAATTCATCACCACTTGTCTCCCTCAAAAGGAAAATGCAAATGAAGCAACTAAATCTATATTCAAGATGTTGCCATACTTCAATATATACAGTTGTGTTATAATCCTTCTGCTTTTTCATAATTTTCTTTCTTAAGAATTCCTAATATGCATTTTATCTGACATGATGTGGCATAGATGTGACTTACAGAGAACTAACTATGATGACTCAGATGTTATTCCTAGGTGGTAAAAGTTACTTTATACTCCATTATTGGATATAACTCAAATAATATTTTTCTATATGTACCAAATCTTTTTTTTTTTTTTTTTGACATTGTATTTCATTTGTCACTTTATAATCTGGTTACTCTCTTTCATGAATACATTTCAGTTTTGATGACCTTGGATAAACCATTACTTGGTCACTTAAATGCTTTCCTAGATCACCTGCAAATAAATTGAACAGCACAGGTCTTTACTCATCTCTCTGGTATCATTATTAAACCAAGCCATTTTTAAAATTTTTTAGCTTGTTTCCAGCCTTTCAACCATTAATCCATGTCAAGGTACTTCCTCTTACACCATGAAAGGTTAATTTCTCAAAAATACTTTGCTGTGGGATTTTGTTGACAGCTTTTGAAAAGTCCAAGCAGTCTGACTGGATTCCCATACTCTACATCCCCTTTTACTCCTTCAAAGATTTCTAATAAATTTATGACTCCTGAATTTTGAGAAATGCAATGGTGTCATCTTTGTATCAGATCTATCTCTGTCTACTAATTCTACTACTTAATATAATATCTACCAACGTGCATTAAAGAGGATTTAGAACATTATCTGGCATTCCCAAGATGATGTTTGGAGCTTTAAAGAAAAAGATGACTTTATAGTTGCCATCTTCTTCTCATCTAGTACAGGATCCTATATAAGTGATACGTCCCATACCACAATTAGTAGGTTTGTTTCTTTGTGAGTGGATTTCTTCAGAATTCAGAAGTGAACGACATCTGATCTTGGCCATTTCTTACTGTTAGATTTTATTGGCTTGTTCTAAAATTTCTGCTAATAACATTTCATCTTGACACAGTTCTTGAGTTTAATCCACCACAGAGGAAAATTTTGTTGCAAGAACCTCTCACCGCTTCTCAAAAAATGTATTTAGCTTTTCTGTTGTGGTCTTATCTTGCCTAAGAACTAATGGCTTTTCTTTGAATCAACTGTTACTTCTTTGGACTCTCTTACAGGCTGGTTTTCAAATATAAGTATTTGAAACATTTTTATTAAGGTGTTTTTTAATGGTTTTGGCATGAGTTTCCTCAAATTATTTCTTGACCTGCTTTGATAATGTTTCATATTTAGCCTAACATAGTACGCTCTTCTGCTTTTCCTTCCTTTATAGAAAACTTCTGTTCTTTTAAAAGGGGATAAAATCAGGGGAAATTCTAGGGAGAATTTTAGTTGATCAATGTCTTAAATTGACAAAGTAAAGCCTTCCATATATGCAGTAGCTTATAAAAATCTCAACTCCTTTAAAGGTCTAGAAGAAGATGTAAGTGGCTAATTATGAATCCCCAGGTGCACTAATTAATTGCTTAATGAGGCTTGATCTGGATGAAATGAGCTAGTTTACCACAATGTCTTTTAGCTACTCTTTGCATATGGTTGCAAAAGGTTTAGCATGGTGACCTAATTGCCACGGTAAAAGCTGAGCTTGGTAAAGCATGCTAAACAATCACACTTACCAGCTCTGTTTGACCCTCAGTGCTTCATTCTTCATCATTCATCATGGAAAGGTCATCCACACCACACATTCACCTGTACATTATAAAGCCACTGGAGGCAGCCAGCTGCAAATATAAAACCTGTAAGGAGATTTGATGGCTGAGAGTTGAAGGACTGCTGTTTTGTTGACTATGCTGTTAATGGAAGAAGTTGATAGAACATGGGACTAACAAGGTCAGAGATGTGCATTGCACAATATTGGTGTCTAACTTGTGGCAAATCTAGGATGATATGTGGAAGCCTCTTTGGAAAAGGAATGACTAACCATGGGTGACATATATGGCTATGACATGGCTGATATCCTCAGCTGCCTGGACATAAAGGTGCGTATAAATCTACAGCGACCTTCAAGGACCCAGAGCTAGCTTCTTGACCAGATATCCATCCTTGGCCCAAGCTGAGACTAAGAAATCTGCCAGTAGCAGGTAAGGAAATATAAAGTTCACTGAGTTATAAACATGCTGCTGGGCTTCAGCTGAAACAGTGTACAGCTGTGCTCATGTATGGAAGGAAATAAAGTCTTTGTTTTATAATCTGTGTTCCTGTATGTGTGGGGTCCCTTTGGCTGTGCAGTGCTGAAGGTGAGGGTGAAACTAATGAGTTGGTTCCCAAAACCACTCTGACCTGTGGTTTCACTGAGAAATTGAGTTGTATGTTGAAATGGCCAGGAAAAAAATGTAGGAAAGAAACTGAAAGGTTATTTGGGGGCAATAGTCCCAGCACCCCAGCGATTTCCTACTTGGTGGTAGTCATGAGTATCAGCTTATTTTGTGGATATGTGTGAGGAAAATGTAGTTGTTGCAGTGTGTTATCAGCAAGAGCTGCTTCAGACATGCTTGTGGTTGGGCTAGGGGACCGATGCTAATAATTCAAGTTATCCCCATTTAAGCTTTAAAAGGCTTCTATTGTGGTAAAATTGAAAGCTTCAGGAAATGTTTGCACAAACTCAGCAAGAAGGGAAGTTATCACTAGTTTCAACTCTCTGTGTAGCTCATGTGCTAAAAATGACTAATGCTTCGAGATATATGGGGCTCTTATTCAAGGACACTTATCTGTAACACAATTCTTATCCTGCTGCCAACCAAGGAAACTTTGTCACTGATTTGAATGGTAGAAAAATCTAAACTATCTAAATAATTTACCAAAAACTTAAAGTCTGTGGGGCTTCATCTGCTGGTTATTTATGTCTATTGGCATCAAATTGCCATCACCCCCCATTATATTAAGTGGTAGTTTACAGCCTCAGTGCATTTTTTTAAAAATCACACTTACAAAGAAGGACAGTGCTATTATCCCAATTTTTCAGGTGGAATATGAAGCTGAGAGAGTCAAAGCTATATTAGGAACCTCCAAGCTATATTAGGAACCTCATGATGGCTGGGTGGAGAGAAGAGGAGGAATATAAACACAAAAACAAACAAAAAAAACCCTTGTGCAAGTCCTTGTGGAAATTTCCTTTGAAACAGAGCAGCAATGAATCACTCATAGTCCTATGTCTCTGAGAGTTGCAATCCCTAAATCCTCTGGTGCAGGATCTCAGTCCATGTGAATTGTTCAAGTCTGTGGCCAAGTAGACTTGGATCTGCATTATCAGAGTCCATGTGGCCCTGATACGTTTTCTTCTCCTGAGAGAGCAAAGCAATGACAGAGCGATAACCACCCATGTGTCACAAGGGGCTTGGAGGGAGGAATTCAGATTTTGTGAAGTAGATTGAGCACCTGAATATTAGAAACATTTATGCTCCCTCATTGTAAGGCAATCTCCCTACTTTTAGCTTACTCCTCTTTGGAGCCACATGAAAAGTGCTAAACTGAGACCATGATGATTTAAACCCTGCATTCAGTCAAAGAAAAGGGACAGAACAAACAAGAGCTGTGTACAAGACCTCAGACTGGCGGGTCCTTGTTTACGCAAGGATCCCTGCATCCAGTCAAACCATTTTCAATGTGTGAAGCCTCTGATTGGCTTGATAAAAAGGAGTCCTTTCCTGGCTTGAGGAATTAAGATCCCACCCAACAACTAGACTGCCAGCCTTTGGGATTAAAATGAGATTTTTTTTCTCTATGGAAAAAAAACACATGTGAGTTTTATGTAACTACAATTGTGTATCTTAATACTGCACATAATCCTAAAATGGAATTATATCTTGTCCACAAAATTTGACAGGATGGATTACAAAGGTGCCTTACAATTTGTTAAATGTTAAAGGGTTTTTGAAGCAATTATGTAGTCCCCACAGGTTTAGCTATTATTATACGCTGCAAGATGTTTCTAAAGTAAATGGCATGTTTTGGGGATGCTAGAGGACTGCAAGGTGCCCTGACCTAAACCACCCTTCTGGCTCCAGGACTGGCCTGAAGCTTCTCATCTCTGGGATGCGAAGAGTGAATGTCTCAACACAAATCTGTTATGCTGTTTCCTTATGGATGGGGGGACACATTCACGGGGGACAAATTAGCTGCTTTTCAGCTACTCTATCCCTTCGTTGTGATCATTTCATCTGTTTGAACATATTCCTTCATCACACAATGACCACTGAACTTGTGAACAATTTGCCAGATCTGTTATTCCAGAGAAAAATTTCAGTAAATTGAACGGTTTTTCGCCGGCATGTAAAGCAGTAAGAAGACACCTGATGTTCATTATCTTTTATCACTACCAGTCTTGTCTCAACATAAAAAGCTCTATAAACAATGGTCAGTCTGTGGATTGTCTTAGCTAATGTATCATCATTACTTCAGCCTTAGTCCTCTACCATCAGTGATAAGTAAGTCTCCAGGAAGAAACAAAATACAGTGCCAGAAATTAAAACAAAATATTCTGAAAGCCAAAGCAATTTGAGGATCAATCTTAAAAAAAAAAAAAAATCACTGGAAAGAGAAGACAGCTGTAGGACTCAGCTGGTCACACCTGAATCTCATGAAAGAGATGAAGGAAGAGGATACCGGTCAACTAAGGAATACTTACTAGCTTATTGTAACAGGAAGGAGTACTAAGGGACAAGAACAATGCAAATGTAAACCCATTCCATACAAAGAGGACTAAGGTGAAATCAGGGAGTTACAGGTTTGCAATAAAGTTTGATTTTGACAGTATGAAAGGTCTTGGAGGCATTAGTAGAGGATGAGATCACAAAAACATCTGGAAAAATACAAGCTGATATAAAAGAATCAGGATAGTTACTGGAACAGAAAATCACGTTTAACAAACCTGGTGGGATCTTTGGTGGCAAAACAGGGTGGAGATGAGAAGTGAAGTGGGTAGTTGTGCCTCACATTTCATGAAGGTCCTTAGGACTTTGCTAGCTAGTGGATATAACTATGTGTGTCGAATGGTGGTGTACTCCTTAAACAACTAAAAATCTTACACAGTGATCAAAAGTAGGTCAAAATTGCAAAAGTGACAGCTTAAAAATAAGGAGTTGTTTATGGAACAACTTAGTTTGACTATGCTGCTTCCTGGATCTTGTTTTTGAATAATGCTCAGGTAGCGAAGCTGACAGACTAAACCAGGGGAGCAATAATATGTGGCCAAATCAGTGATTGATTGATCTTTTCCAATCTTTGCATACCACTGATATTTGCTTTGCATTGTGCATTAATTCTTGTGCTCATTCTTTATATACAGCATGTAAGTCTGGCACACATCAGTTAGGTTCTAGTAAGACAAAATGAAAATAGGTGTTTCTGAGGGTCTAATATTAAAACCTTGCAAGGGAGGCACATGGACTGATTTATTTTACCTTATCTGTTCATCTTACAGTCTGTAATGCCACAAAACCAGCTTTTCTTGTGGTTTTCCAACTACTTCCTTTATTTGTTCAAGGTGGAAATAACACAAATAAAGACTTAGCTGCAAAGTGAGAGAATTTCTACCCTCAGGATTACATAAAGAAAATATAAAGGGCATTTAAAAATTCAGTTCTAAAATTTTCTATGAAATAGCCTGAAAGGAGTCTTGTTAATCATCAAATCCAGTCACAAACTACTTCAGCCTCCCACGTAACATAATCTGTTCATAAATTTAGTGTGCTCCTTCATAAAAGTGGTTAGGTTTCTTGCCATAACTACTCCTATGGGAAGGTTGCTTCAAAACATCACTCTTCTGACAGTTTGAAATTGTCTTTTAATGTCCATCTGAAATTTATTCATGGCCAGTTTATGCCCATTTGTCCCTATGCCAAAATGATCCTGTAATTTAAACAATCATATCATCTTTCAGCTTCTGTTCTGATATTTAAAACAAGCTTCTTCTCTCGTGCATGAAGTTCCACATTCCTTAGATGATTCCAGTGCTCTTCTCCGCACCATCCTGATTTCCAGTGCATCTTTCTTGATCACAGGTGACCTGAATTGTGACTACTATTCCAGAAGTGAATCATTTTGCACCTGTGCAATTGTAGTCACCAAACCTACAGTTTCCAATTTGTTTCAACCGAGTGAAGACACGTCAAAAAGATTCTGATTTTAGCCAGGCTGGTTTATGTAATGAAAACAATTCCCAGTGTGTTGCCACAGTGCTTTCAGCTCCATCTAGATGAGAGACAGGCTTGAAAAACTATAATAAAAACTATCCTCGTCCATCTAGTTTCTCATCAATCTGCATTAGGACTTAAGTGTCTTTGTCTTTGATTTAGCTAGAATGCAAATTGCACGTTTGCATCTGAACTGTTTAAGAATTATGTCTTGAGGACACAAACAGGTTACCATGCTTTTGCAAGCTACCATGTGCCACTGCGCTGCCGCAAATGGCTGTATTTGTTGCAAACGAGATATAATGCAACACAGTTTAGCTCGCAGTGAAAGAGCTTGAAGCTATGCTGTGCAAGCTGTTGGATGCTGCAGATGAGGATTGGAAGTCATCTGCACAAAATGACTAATTTTAATAAGCCCCAGACTAAGACACCAAAATTAGGTGCTCATATGTATCCAGACTTCTGTTACAGTCAATGTGCACCTGGTCAATCATGAGGACATGGAGTAGACAACATACTGGACCCTTGCCTACTACACAGGTGGGCTATCTTGGTAGTCAATAGAGAGGGTCACTTGCAGATAAAATCTTATACTGCTTCTCTTCAGAGACCTGGGTTAGAATCTGCCCCATAACTTGGTACAATGCAATAATTCAGATATATGTCCATGTGTTTTTGGTGGAGCTGAACGTGATACATGAATCAAGGTGGCCCAGCACTCTGTCCAGCTGAATATTAAAAGTGTCTAGTGATGGAAAAAACACCACTTCCCTGGGAGATTATTCCAATGGCTAATGGTTCTCATTGTGAAAAATTTTCCTCTTGTGTCCAATCAGAATCTCCTCAGGAGTAACTTGTACCCATCACCCCTCGTCTTTTCCATGTGACTCCTTGTAAAAAGGGAGTCTCCATCTCCATCCAACCCATCATACAGTAGGCTTTCTTAGCCACTACCACATGCTGTTGACTCATATTCAGCTTTTTGTTCACCAGGACCCTCAGGTCTTTTTCCATAGAGCTGCTCCTTAGCCAGGTAGTTTCCAGCCTGTGCTGCACTTCTGGATTATGTTTTCCCAGCTGGGAGACCTTACACTTGTCCTAGCTGAACTTCATAAGGTTGTTGTTAGCCCACGCTTCCAGCATATCTAGGTCTTCCTGTAGGCTGCCTCTCCCTTCCAAAGTGTCCACTTCCCCACTCAATTTGGTATCATCAGCAAACTTTGTCAGGGTTCACTTGATCCCATCGTCAGGACACTTACAAAGATATTAAGAAGCATTGACCCCACTATTGATCCCTGGGGACCCCACTAGTGACAGGTTGCTAGTTTGAAAAGGAGCTATTGACCATCACCCTCTGGGTGCCACCTGTCAGCCAGTTCCCCACCCACCACACAGACCCCTTGTCTAGACTGTAACACACCAGTTTCTCTAGGAGGCAGCTGCGGGGAACCATGACAAAAGCCTTGGAGAAATCCAGGTAGACATTGTCCACTACCCACTCCACATCAACTGAGCAGGTTACTTTGTCATAGAAGGTGATCAGGTTTGTCAAGCACAATTTGGCCTTTGTGAATCCATGCTGGCTTTTCCCAATCCTGTGCTTCATTTGGCTTGTGATAGGCCCTAGGAGGATTCATTCCATAACTTTCCCAGGGACTGAAGTAAGACAGATGGGCCTATAATTTCCCAGATCCTCCTTTAAGCCTCTCTTGTAGACATCCCAGTCTTCTGGGATGTCCACCAATCTCTGCAACCAGTCAAGTAGTACTTCTAAGCAAGTCCACATCCTTTATTAAGCAGAAGAGATCCCAGATGCTCCCAGAATTTCCAACTATTCTCTCATTGCCTTGCACCAAAGGATAGGAATATAGTGAACATAGTGATGCTTTTTGTCCCTCAGACAATTTCCAAGCAGGTGCTGTGGGCAAACGTTCTTTTTCTTTGCCATCCTTGTGGTCCTTTGAAAGAGTCATTCAAGGCCTTTAATCCAAGTCAAGCCACAGGACAGCGTTGAGAAATAGTTTATAGCTGCAATATTTTTTCCCTGTGTGCTTCAAACAAAGAAAAAAGAAACCCCAAGAAGCTCTTCTACCTTCCCACCCTCTTCTACAAATTCTTTTCTCATTTTCAAAATGGTTTTATTTGATTTCCTTGAAATATTGCAACACACACAAAAAATTGCTCCCCAGCTGAGAACTTTTTATATCAAGTTTCAGCCCTTCTGCTGTTGCATTTTTTTTTTCAGGAGAAGTTACAAAACCTTGAAAACAGGAGGGTTTATAATGAAAGTGCTGGCAGGGCCTTAACTGTAGCATTTCCAGATGTGCTGTTGCAATTAGGGCTGGGCAAATAAAATTGGATAAAATCAGGAGTGACCCAAAGTCTTTGTCAAAGCCTTGAAATGAACCTGGAAGTCTTTAGGGGGTTGAAAAGTTTCATTGCCTTTTTCTCTGTGTTTTGAGAGGATGCTATATCCCATCTTGAGAAGGAATTGAATGTGAAGATTGTTTTTGTGGCACAGCACTTCTTCTTCCAGTCACAGGTAAAATGGGAAGTACAGAGATATTAAAAACCAAGGTTCTACCTTCTCCAACATCGCCAGTATCGAAGTTAGCAGCTCCTTGCCTCAAACACCTCCATATTTTGGAAACCATCTAGCAGCCTTCTAGCTGTGAAATAAACCAAACCAAAACTCTTGGATTTGCATAATTTGAGAGTTTGCATCCAAATTTTACTCTGGATTAAAGCTTTGCAGTACAAGCTCATCTCACAATAATTGAAGGATCTTATTATGGCTTCAGAGATGCACAAGCACACATCTCAGTTAAGGCTATAGGAGTCCCAAGTGCGTATCCCAAGCAAGGCTCACTGATTTTTACATTTTTATTGTTTTTTCACTTCCTTCTTTGAGTCTGAAAAGGAAAGGGATAGGAGGAGAAATCAGTATCTTCCCAGACGGTGCTCTGGGGTTACTGCAGTGGGTTTGCTGCTCTGCAGCTCGTACAGACATAGCATGAGTCTTTGGGAGAGGTAAGAGTAGCCTGATGGAGCAGAGCTTGCCTGTGTCCTTTGGGACAGAGGCACTGTCTCTCGTATAGGCTTTGCATATCAAATGTTGCAGAAGCAAAAAAAAAACAAACCAATTCATGCAGAGGTAACAATAATAGCTGGGGAGAACCAAGTGATCATCAAACATGTAGCTGAAAACAGAGAAGTTTTCTCATACCTGGGTTTATTTTTCCATGCTGTCACCTTGACTTGAAGTTTGAATCCCCTGCTTAGATTTCCAGCAGGATTATCCCTCCACATCACATCATTTACTCAGTGAGGAAAACAAATCCCAGCAGGCTTTTGAGTTTTCTAAGTCTTGTGTGACATTCTACTGTTGATACCCATTTTGAATCCATGTCTCTGCTCAGCTAAGGTTTTTTATTTTCTTTTAGCACCCACTGGCCGCCCTCTGCCATTACTGAATAGCTGTATATATTAAAATGAAAATTAGTAAGAGCGAGCTCTCCAGGAACACCCAGGTGCTGAGGAAGTTATATTTGTGCCTCCAGAGGTGGCAGTTTTCCTCCTCAGATGATACCTGATCTAGTGCTATGGTATTGTTTTAACCGAGCATTATCGTGCTTAGAAGAGCCACAGCTCAGATGAGACGTAAATCTGAGGTCCTGCCTGCTTCCAAGCAAGTACTTTAAGCAGGGGGAAGTTTGTGGGGAAGGCAGTAGGGATGACAAGGAATGGAGGGGAACAGGGATTTATTTCTCTTACTGTAGGCTGCCCGTTGCCAGGATTCTTCAGGAAGTTTTTTTCCCCTTTTTACAGATGTCCCAGAAATCCTTCTCCCCAACCTCATACTCAAAACCTACCTTAAACGTAAAATACTCTTGCTGTTTTTGTGTTATCCTCTCAGTTGTGATTATAAGCATATAAATAGAAGTGAGAGCTGGAAGCTGTCGGACCTCTCACTTCGCAGCACATGGAAATGTGATCGTGTGATACCTGTATTACAATCCCATGTGGCAATCAAACAGGACCCTAGTACCTCCTGGATCTGCCCATCACAGTTACATTGCACTAGCTCCCATCTCGGTGTCTTCAAAGATGTCCCAGCTTGGCAGCTCAGGTCCTCATTGCTGGGGAAGGCTTGATTTTGCTAGAAAATGTCTGCCTTGCAGAGCTGACAAAGATGTTGCATGCCTCCAGATATGTGAAAAACACACAAATCCTCTAGGATTTACTTCTGGGCAGCATTTATCAAACCAAGGAGAAAGCTGGGTCTTTGGATCTCTGCCATTTTAAAGCTCTGAAGATTATTTCTGGTTACTGAAGTTTGACCTCTGCATTTCAAGTTGGAGCCTGTACTCCCTGGCCTAAATCTAAACCAGTCTGTTGCGTAGATGTGGTTTTCTTCCAGGGTCAGCAATGGCTTAAATCCATGCCCAGCTCAGTAAATTGGAAATGGCAGAAGAAGATTCTGGGGTGGTGGCCTGAGAGGAAGATGAATACATCAATTGCAGATAATTGCTGCTCTTTTTTAAAATTTTAGGATGTCTTGAACCTGTTTTCATCTATTAATATATTTTATGCATTAGGTTGGAGATAAGACTACATGATTAAAATGGTTCCCTTCAGCTTTGGAAATCTATGTAGGGTTTGCAAAATTGGTTAGCTGTGTTTGAAGAGTGTTTTGGAAATCTCCAGGGGGAAATACTGCAGCTTAGAAAACCAGTTGTGTTTATTCAGGATATAATGAATGGACAGTACAAATACTTTGCAGTATAAGCCCAAAAACCTGTGTTTGGGTAGCAGTGGATAGTCTACTTAAAATACATTCTTTTTTTTAAAAAATATTTTTTTTACTTGCCATAGTCATCTGGGTTGAATTACAATAAAGTAAAGGAAAGAGATAAATAATGACAATTAGCACACTGGTCATCTGTCCACCACCAAACTCAAAACAAGATTAACTACAAATGTTCTAGAATTTGCAAACCTGTTTCATGATTCAGGTCATTAATGAGTATATTGCACAGAGCCAGATCAGATACTTGAGGAAAACTACTGGATTTATTTTTCCACTTTGACTGTGACTATTACTAACTGCTTTGTGAGTATGAACAGGAGCGTACCCAATTTACCACAGTCCTATCTGCATCATGTTTCTTTACATTGTTCATAAGAAGCTCATATACGACAATGTCAAAAACCTTATTAAAGTCTAGACACAACATACAGATTTTTAGGCTATTATAAATGGATATTTAATTGCCTGGCTTGATTTATTCCTGCAAATTCTTACATGTTTTTTAATTTTTTGTGATTTTAGAAATTGAAATAGAAATGTTTTTAGGCTTCATTTTAATGAATAAGAAAATATTTAAGATTCCAAGATTTGTCCTGAGAATTGATGTTAAGCCAACTGATACACAAGTATCAAAGTCTTCTTCGTCCTCCTTTTTTCAAAGGTAGGAACTGAATTTTTCTGTAATCTCACCTATGTTTCAGGAGTTACCGAAGATTACACCTAATAGCTGTTATCTCATACTTTGCTGCTCTTGAATTTTCTGGAATGAACTGGACAATCTTGCCTATTATAACTGTACTTCTAAATTTCATGTCTTGGGGACCAAATCCAAAATTAATGCCTGCATAACAAAATAATAATAACAGCAAGAGATAATATTACTGGTGCTTTCTGCTTTTCATGTTTTTTATGTATTTTAGTAGATTATCATCCTAATAGTGCTTGCTAAGTAGAAAAGTAGTATCATCAAATAATGATCTGACTTGTTCCTTCTCACAGGAAGAGAGATGAAGCCTAGAATAGGCTTTCAAAGTACCGGAGTCCTGCGCCTGCATTTTCTCCCAAAATAGTTGTATTGAACTGTTTTATTTGAGGCAGAAGTGCTCAGCATTAAGTTAATGGCTCTTGCTGAAGTCAGCTGCTTCATCAGCAATGCTGAGTGCATTCAAAGCCTTGACTCTTGATTTTGGTGTTTTTATACCCATATAATATGTACATACATATAGACTATGTCAAAAAGAGAGATTTACGCTTTTCTGCTTCTCTTGACTCATGACACTGGTATCTCTGATCCATTCCTATAGACAAGATGATGCAACCACCTTGTTTTGTAGGCAAAATAATTTAATAATGTGGGTATGACCAGTGTGTGCCAGTTAATCTCAGGGTCAGAGTGTGCCCTGGTAGTATTTAGGTTACATAGAGGTACCTTTAGTACTGCTAGTTTGGCAGGAGGCAAAGAGGATCAAGGCTTTCACTATTGCAGAATGATAGGGAAATGTCAAAGACTTTGAACTTTCAATTCGTTTAAACAAAAGATGTTGTCCCAAACTGCATGTTGGACCCTGACCATCAGATGAGCATCATCTGATCTGGCCAAAGGACTCCTGGGATGACTTCTTCCTTCAATGTTAGCCAGAGTATTCACCTGTCCATTGTGGACTGACAGCAACTGAGCAAGAAGTATCTGATAGCTTCTAATGTTTCAGAAGTCTGGATATGAACTGAACCAGCAGTTGCTGATCTAGTTTGTATGACCTCAAAGCTTCACTTTCCAATTCTCCTAAAATTGTAAAAAAAGCCCCAAACTCAATAAATTTGTTATGATTTTCTTTCGTTCTGTTCCTCAGGAGCTGTACCTTCATGCTAACATATCACTGTGCTAAATGTTGTACAACCATGGAACAGAAAGAGACACACGTCCACAGGAAGTCTGTCTGAATGCAGAAGAAGAGGTGACAAATAGTCAGAGAGATGG
The DNA here is from genome assembly GCA_033628505.1 of Tringa tobata. NCBI lineage: Eukaryota > Metazoa > Chordata > Aves > Charadriiformes > Scolopacidae > Tringa > Tringa tobata. The sequence continues at coordinate 1,470,414 of JAHREE010000422.1, read as the reverse complement.
GGAACCAAAGGAAGCGGTGACACTATGATGAGATGACTATAAATTCAGAGAGATGTGGGCCGGATGGATGGACTGTAAGGTAGGTGGAAAACTGATAGGACCACTGGGCTTGTGGAACGGTCATCAGCAGGAAGTGCAGTTGGTGACCAGTTGCTAGCAGTTTTATGCAGGGGTCGATAGTGGGACTGATACTGTTGAACATCTTCATTAATGAATTTGAAGATGGGACAGAAATTACCTCAGCAAGATCACGGACAACATGAAACTAGTAACTGCTGTAATGGAAGGCCATTCAGTAGCATCTTGACAGGCTGAACAACAAGTTGCACTTGAGTCACTGACGTACCCTTCCAGCAAGGGTCTCTTCCAATGTCCACTACTCTGTCAGCACAGTAGGCTGCTGCAGCCTGAAATCTTGTAAAGTTTTTCTTTTTAATTTTTTTTTTTCCATGGAATCAACCTGTTTGGATAAGGAATTTACTGTTTCTGGAGAGTTTGGCTCTAGATATACTTTGAAGATGATGGATGGGAGCTTATTTTTTCCACGTAGACTCTTCCCTGTGAAAATCTTGAAGAGCACCTCAACATAAATGATTTTCTGGTATAAAGGGTTCTTCAGGACTTTGCTTGATTGTTCCCGCACTGTTGTTGGGAGTCATTTACCATTGGGAGTCATGGGCTTTTGGAAATGAGAAAGGAAAGGGGAATGACAGAGGGGGGGACAGAAGGGGGAATGTCAACAGAGCAAAGTTTCTTAACAACAGTCCAATGTTTAGATGAACCTGGAAACAAGTTCTGCTCATCTTTGCTACTCGTGCTTGCAATAATTTTCTCTTGAAGTGAGGATAAATTGATGTATTTTGCAGATTTTAATGGCTTCTAAGGTGTATGGATGTTAGTAATGGGAACTAGGCAATAAAAACTGTACTCTCCAGTGCATAGTAACATTAAAAACGTTGCTGTTTGTGAAGGCAATAATATACTTTTTAAATATGAGAGAAGAATTTAGTACTTGTGAATGGAGTGACAGCAGATGGGGATTACGAATATGGAGAGTGGAATTTTCAGTGGAAATTTCACTTGAGATATAGTTTGAAGACTTGCCTACTGTTGCTCAAGTAGCTTCTCGTATTTCCTACCACACTAGCCCAGACTGCAATCTTGCCCATTAACACAGCAACTTCTTTGCTGAAGGGGAAACACAATGAGGGCAGAATTTCAAATGGTTTAAAGGTGCTGGCGACTTTTACAAACTGCACAGGCACCTTTTAGTGCTTAAAGGACGTGTTTATTTCTTGTAGTATTGCTTTGATTAAAACTGTTCCTCTTGCAAGTATGTAAAAGGTGGCTTTAAAACAGGGCCTGAGCACCTGCAGGTCTACAGCCAGTCAAGTTGTTTTCAGCCACCTTTTCTAAGCCAGTTTAGCAAAGCCAGGCTCCATGTATGTGTGTACTCACAATGCATGTGTTAGTTAGGGTCCCTACCACTACTTCTAAGTCAACTGACTTTTATGGCCTTGCTTTCTGGTGATTATAACACTGTCATACTTCACCTCTCGGAAATTAAGTTTTGGAATCTCTTTTTTAAGCTTTAGAGAAAGTAGTTCTAGTATTACTAAGAGGAAAACTGCAGGTTGGAGAAGGGAGATGAGGTGGAAGGAGGGGGGGATTGTTATTTTGTGTGTGTGAAAATCAGGCTTGGCAAAGAGGCTGCCATATTAAGTTGAAAAGGGAACATAACCTAGGACTGAATGAAAAGGTGAAGAACAGATTCATACAAGAATCTTGTATATGGAAAAACAGAGTGTCTGATTCAGTGGGGATCTGGTGTGAAGACAGGGGAGGAGGACATTTTAGTAGGGGAAAAAAAAAGACATACAGGTAAAGGAGATGACAGAGGAAATTCTGAGACTCATTGCTTGAGAAGATTTAGGGGGAAAATAGGAAACAGGACATCTGGGAACACAGTTGTGTTCTGGGATTGCCAGGAGTCTGGGACAAAGAGGCTTGAGAAGGAGGCAGGAATGGCTTGAGATGATACTGCATGGTCAAATTTGTGGCTATCTAGCAGATAAATAGCTTTGATAATGACAGACAGCATCTTCCAGTGTTGAAAGAAAATCCCTGGAGTCACAAATCCTGCCAGAATATGTTTAAAACCAGTTCTTAAATGAGAATAAAGGCACTGGGTGATGGTGAACTGAATTGGATTCTGAGCTGACCTCTTCAGGAGAGATTAGTTTGATTTTGCTGTTGAAATGCCTCCTGCTGACAGATAACCCATATAAAATTTGTATCTGGTAAAACTACAAAACAAGCTGAGTGGATGACATTTGTCCATATGCTGACAACCCTTTTGATGTAGAAATTTTCTCTTCTGCCTCCATCAGGTGCATCACTCCTCTAGGTACTGGATTACAGAATGTCGGCCCTTATCCTGGAAGAAGTTAGCAGGCTGGTCTTTATAAATCTTTGATGCAAGATCACAGCTGGTACTGAAGCATGCTGTGGTGTTGCTAATTACGTCTACAATGAGATCCATCAAGGTAATCTGTGAGTTAATGTCACATTAAGCTACTGTGTTAGAGTATTGTGTGGTGTCGTATACCTTCTATGATGGTTTTAGGAATGAGATGTTTATGTTGCTGGTTGCTGTTAGGTGCAACATTTTGAGGTCTATGAATGATTTTTAGGATGTCAATAAATGATGCATTACAATGATGAAAAATGAACGTATGTTAGTTCTTTGATCCATGAAACGATTATGTCTGGCCCAAAAATCTTTGCAAAGGTCAGACTGTGCAAGAGATCTTGGGTTAGTGCTGTCTGGGTTGCAACAAGCCCACAAAGTACAATGATAGGCAGAAGTATCAGGTAGGGCAAAAGACCACAGGAATGCTCATGTGTATTGCCAAATCTCCTCAAAGATATCAGGAGGAGCTAGAAAATTAAACAGTATCAGGCAGGCCTTGGTTCAATGCTCAGCCCATTGGTTCACACTCAGATTTGTGTCCAAAACATCAAACCAAAAAATGTTTCAGCTTGTCACACTAGGCCAGCTTTCCTTTTCTTGCTAGCACAGAAGAAACCTAGCAATTTCATCAGTTAAGCCAAAAGCATCAGCTGCAGCATCCTTTGTTGTTGAAACCTCCTATTCCTCTCAGCATAATGTCTTCTCTACTTGTATAAAATCCCATGTCTGAGGGCTGACTGGAAACATATGGCACAATCCCGTGTACGTATGAATTTAACACAAGAATAAAGATCACAAACAAGGCCAGGCCGACTGTCTTATCCATTTGCATACCTTTCACTTAGAAACTTGCTGAAAGCTTCCCCAAATTTTCCATCAGTCCAGAGGCGATGCTTGGAGCTGTATAAATGCATAGAAAGAGAGACACCCTGACCCAACGGGCTGCTAGTGTAAAGAAACCAGACAGATGGAAAAAGAAGGTGACTCCAGAGTTCCTCACATTTCATCTTGTTCAGGCTACCAACTGCTCCCTGTGTCCCTGTACTTTCCCTGTGAGTTCTTCTGCCTCTTGCATAAGGCTGTGTGTTATTTGGGGCAAGGACTATTTTTCTGTTCAGCCTTTGCACAAGTCCTGTTGTAACAACTTTCTGGTTTGGGTGTGAGGCTGCTAAGAGCAGTAACAATACTACCAATAGTAATAATTACCCTATTTTCCAATTTTGCACTTTAACCTTGAAGTCATCTTTCTGGGCTCAGCTCATATTTGTGGGAGCTCAGTTATTTTTAAAAAAATTAATTCCAGACAAATTGTCCCTTTTCTTATTTGCTTCACACAGACAACGATTAGCTCACAAATCACTTGGTCAGACAACCTGCTTCACCAGTTCCAAGGAGAAACCAAGACCCAGTGAATATGTTATTGGGCTGAACATTATTTCCCTCGTGGATTCACGGTGATGGGTAAGCTAGAAATTTTTTTCAGTCCTGTACTGGAAGCCTGAGGGTGGCCATCGAAATCACCATCATTTTCAGCGGATTCCGGTGCAGCCAGCATCTGCAGAGAAATTCGTTTGGCCAAACTGCAGAAAGGGAAAGGGTGTGATGAAAGGAAATAAAAATTGCTACAGCCATCAGTGCCTCTGCCATTTGCATGCTGGAGCCTCTCCAAATAACTTTGCCTGTTTTGGAAGTCGCTGTTTACTCCAGTTGCTTTGTACTGCACTAACGGCTCCAATAAATTCAATGTGATTCCTATGGCTCAGGGTGGCTGTCATCTGAGTTTATGAATGTGAGATCTGTTTGGCTCTCCCCCCTCTCTCCCCCTTCTCCATGAGTGATTGGGGTTAGAAAGTGCGATTGTATTTGGGCAGAGGGAGAGAGATGCTGCGAGAAGGCAAACTGAACAGACATTGTGAATATTTATTTTTTTTTTAGATGGAAGGCAGTTGTATTTATGTGCAGTTGTAAAACAGAAAAGATATTGGGTTCTGGTGCAGGAATTATATACTAACTCCAAAAAATGTACACAGTGAGAGCTTATAATAGAAACTTATTCCAGCAGAATCATTTTTTTTCAACAAACATGTAGATTGGCATGTGGAGCATGCTGTGCTGAAGAGATCGAAGCTTGATTGTGGTTTCATATCTGGCATTCCTGAGTGAGCAGAGAACTGTGGTCCTTATTCATAGTATTTTGGGCTGGGGGTAGGAGAGGGGACGCTGCCATGCAGAATGGTTCCTGGTCTTGCAGGGGGTGAGAAGCCAGAGGAGAAGCAAGTTCCACTTTCCCTCATCTTAGCTCCACTGCTCTCTGTGGGTCTTTTGGATGTGGCAGCGTTGAGGTAAAAAGCCAAAAGAAAGTGAAAAATTTTGCCCTGAATCATATCAAACCAATTAATCTGCTAAAATAAGCTTAACAAATGTAATTCATTATGATAACACAGGAGCAGGGGCTTCTATTTCCATGGGTTGCTTGGACTTCACATGAGAAAATCAGGGATGTGATTTGGTTATCCATGCTGGAGGAGAGCATAACATTGTATGGTTAGACATTTCAGGAAGACGAGGCATTTCCAACTTTGTCTTCTCAGTTTTTGCAAGACTGAGGCCTTATGAAAGAGATGGCACTTCCAGTTTGTATTAAAAAAACTCTATTGTTCCAATACACTGCTGTAAAGGGCTTCTTGTGGCAAAACACATGATCTGTCAGCTGCTGAAGAGCCTTGAAGACACCATCTAAGCCAAGCTGGCATCACCATAAATATAAAAAATTTGTATGGTTTTGTTAAATGCTATTTTTTTTTCAGGATCAGGGAGAGAGGGTTGTCATGTCATGAAGTTCATCAACCTGAAGAGTTAGAGATGTATTCGTGAGAAGTCATGTAGTATAATTCTCTAAGCAGACTCTGCCAGGAGTCCTACCTGAGGAACGGAGTTTTAGGACTTCAGGACTCTTCGATCCTTCAGTAAGCCTAAGTTCTCTCACTGCTGAAACTTCCCACTCTAGTTTCTAAGGAACTGATGATGAACATGGCAACTTTTTAATATTTTGCCCATTCAAATGGAGTCAGCGATGCTGTATAGCTCTACCCTTAATTGTTAATTAAGGCTTTGGACGACTAAAAAAAATTCTTGCATTAGAAGAATATGTACCTGATCTCATCCCATTTTAGCATTTTTACATGGCAAAATTGCTAGGGTTTTTAGGCTGGCAAAATTAATAATCTCTGCTTTCTTATCCCTTCAATGACCTCATCTCAGCCTCGCTCATGTTGTTGATCGAGGCAGTAGAAGATCCTCGCTGGGCTGTGATTCAAAAGTGTATGCAGAAAATGACGTTTGTTTTCCTGCTTCCCAGTGCGTTCACTGAGTGATGTGCTGCTGAGGGAAAGCTGGCTAGTGTTGCAAGCAAGGGACCTGAGGTATGTACACTGCAGGACACCTGGGGAGGTATTTGGAAGCTGAAGGAACTCAGGGCAGAAGGGCCCAAACAGATGAACTGATGAATTTGATGTGATTTTCATACAAGTTAAGACGCATTTTCTGCTGTAACACATGATGTCATCCTCAGTTCTACTTTGTACTCCAGATCTGAGACAAAACGTGGGTTTTTTCAAACTTCAGATTTGGATAAAAAACTTATATATCCAATGGAAAGAAATTAGGTATTGCTCCATTAGTGGGATTGTTACCATCTAATGCCTGTGCTGTAGCTCTGTCCATCTAACCCAGTCACAGTAGGCTCAATTTATAGACAGTGGAAAGAAACTGGTATGTCTAGGAGGTGATTTCTGAAGCCTGTTTTGGACATTAGATAGGACCAGTGCCCTGGAGGAGTCATTGCATTCCCATGGCCTACAAAAGGAGGCAGCTACCATCTCCTGTGTTGCAGAGTTTGAGGAATGCTGTCCTTTCTGTCAGGAAGAGTTTCAACCCTTTCATAAAATGGTTGTCCTTCCCCTTGAAACTGCCAAGGTGTTTTGCTGTCATTCACACTGTAAGATGGCTTCAGACCTCAGCCACCTAAAAATTTGAAAACTACATCAAATTTTTTAAGTATACTCCAGGCCAACAGGAGCCCATTTGCGCTTGAGCCCCCATCACTGTCTCGCTCATATAGCTCCTCTTGCTCCATGAGAGGGAATAAGTACCTATCTCCACTGCCAAAAGCCAGCTGCTTTTAGACTCCTTCCAGGGGGAGACTTTAGTTGTACAGGTTTTTTTTTTTTTAATTTTCTTAACTGAACCCAAGATGAACATAGACACTAAACCTTTCAGCTAGAAATATTTGAGTGATGTCTGGAAATATCTAAAGGACGTATTCAGTGCCCTAGATTAGCAATCAGTTACAAGCATTTTTGGCTACTCTTACTTTTATTCAGAATTTACTTTAAAAACTTGGTCAGGTTCTGAAGCAACCTATATTCAGATCACAGCATGCAAGTTTGCGGGAATATCTCACAATACAATGGTGACTGTCATGTCTTATTTTTCTTAAAGAGAGAATTTCTTATTGTATAGTGCATCAAAACAGAGTGCTGTGTTTTAACTTAGCCTTCTGAAAGACAATATGGGGCTACATATCCAAAAACACAAGAACTGACATATTTAAAGGGGTAAATGATATTGAGTCTTCAGAGAAAAAAAACTATGGAAAAATTAAAGCAGTCTGCTTGAGTTGCCATTGAACATATGGATGCCAGATTGCAATGGTGAAAGTCCTCACATGATTTGAATGCTTTGACTTTTCACAGTGGCCTAATTATGATTAAGAACTGCCCTCTGTAACAATGTGCAAATCAATAACTCGTTTCTCTACGTAACGAAGAGGAGAGCTCTTTAGGTTGCTTGGCTGGCCGGCGATCAAGGACGTTGCTCTTGAGCACTGATTGCCCTTCATAGTATATTATTACTCATGGAAATATTGCTTCCCACTCTTCTAATGGTGACATCATGAAATTAGTGAAGACAAGCCCCCTTTCTCAGCAGGACAGGCGCCAGGATCGGATGCAGGCATGACTGACTGGTCCCAAGGCAGATGCTTTCTGCTTTCTGACTGCTCCCAGAGGGGGTTGTCAGGAGGGGCTCGCCAGCAAGCTGAAGTGGTGCAGGACTAGTCTTAGCAACCCATTTTAATGATGCACTTAGCTGTTCTCTGCTCACGAACTTGCTTTCACCATCTTTAGAAAGTGAATTTGGGAAAAACTGCTCCACAAAGTAAGAATATGTGGCTGATCTGCAGTTTATTTGGCCTTGTGTTAACATAGAGTTTGAAATTCCTAATTCTTTATGGGAAATCAACTAGATAAAGTAGATTTTCTAAACCATTACCGTCTCACACAGAAATTACAGTTGAATTTGTTAACGGGGGTTAAACTGGATTTAGACAAACAGAATTAGGAGAGAGTTGGGTTGGATCCAGACCCTTAATGAAGTAGTAAAGGTGATGATTAGAGAAAAGTTGAAAATAAATCCGAGTGTTTGAGAGAGAAACCTCAGGAGAAATAGCTCAGAGCGTGGATGGACTTTCTGGCAGGACTGGGGAAGTTCAAGAAGGCTGAAACCATCAATGATCACAGAAAGACAGAAATGCTCCACTACCCTTAATGAAGAGAGAGGAAAAAAATCCAGTCCAGTCGAGGGACATATTGCCTCTGAAAGTGCTTGTGACTTTACTCTGATTATAGAGGAGCTGAAGGCAATTATGCTACTAATTTTTGTGGCTCCACTGTGCGCCTAAAGTTAGGCAGGATGAATACAGGCTTTGGAACCATATTCAGATTACTTATTTCCAAACTCCGATAGCAATGTATTCAGACTGCCAAGTGTTTCACATCTTTCTGTCTTTTGACTGTGTAGTAAATGGTCTAAAAAGCAAGGATAGAATCATAGAATCTTAAAAAGCCAGAATGAGCCAACTCAGAGCCAGTCCAAAAGCCAAGTGCCTAGGGCAGGGTGGGAAGTTGTCTGGGCAGGACCCTGGTGGAGCAAAGGTGGATTTGATTATGAAGGTTCCTGTTGTCTTGCAGTGTCCTGAGGACTCATTCCCTCCTTTTTTGTGACTGATTCCGAGTAATTTGTGTCTCAAGCTGTCTGTTTTCCTCTGACTACCTTAAGAAGACAAGTTTGCTTTCTGGTTTGTTGCCATTTCTAAGCCCTGACTACCTGGTCCTCTGCACCAGGTACTCCTAAGGGCTGATGCTGAGCGTTGAGCCTTTTTCATGAAGCTTTTTTCCCCAAGAGGTGCTGACTCTAGACACAGACGGATCATTGCACTTGTGCCTGAGCATGTAGCTATGTGTGCACCATTTGTAGGGATCAGAGCTTTGTAGCTCATTGGGAAGGAAGATATCTCAGTGCAATAAGTCCCCAGCAGCTGCATGAGGATAACTGGCTTTACGCTTTAATCCCCCAGCAACTTGCACTATTATTTTCTCTGCATCTGCTCCCTGAGCTCCTCAGATGTGCCTTGTCACCCGTGCTATTGCAGTGACTTAGAACCCATAGTTCACCCCAAGGACAAGTTCTAGTGTCGAGCAGTCTCTTGAGCGTAAGCAGCTCTGAACAGCCAGTTGTCTCAGCCAACTGCTTCATAGTTTCAGTCCCCAAATGGCTAGCTCTGTGTGTTTGACCTTGAGCATCTGGCTATATATAAATATATATATATACACACACACACTCTGGACAGTTTGCTCTGTACTGCTTACAGTGCAGCTCCATTTAAGCTCTGTGTTTTAAATGCTTCCCAAGAGCCATGGTTTAAATTGAGTGGAGTTGACTACTTATATGAAAAGCCATCTTCTCCTGAATCCCATCCATATCCTGGCAAGTGTCTGCCAAAAATACTATTTCCACCCCCTCCTCTCATGAAATATGCATATAAAATGCCCCCTGAATGGTACCTAAAAAATTCATAGTCCCTGACCACATTATAGTAATGCGCGTGGTGGAACCTAGCAGTGTAAAAGATGCTTTGTGACTCCGACAGAGATGATGCCCTATTCAGGAAATTAATATACAGGAGAAGTCTAAACATACAGGCAAGATTCATGTATATTATTCTGTAAGGGTTATTCATGTCTTTGGAAAGAGTGCTAGAGCTGTACTCATTTACAATATTTAGTGTGCTTGATAAATATTTGCAGTTCAAAGCTAGAGAATATATATATCAGTATATGTATACACACGCATTGAAATATACATGTATTCTATCATGAGGTAAGAGACTTTAAACTGTATTTCTTTTAATTGCAATCTCATTTAGTAATAGGAGAAGAGTGGTTGATATGTAAGCATTTTCTTAACCAAAAATGACCTGGGATTGACTGAATTTAGAATGTATAAATATTTCTCAAACAAAAAATAATTGAAGGACTAGAAAAAATGCTTCACTTTCTCATTCTGACTTTGCTGGGAGCCTGGGGGGAAATGTTTCACTTTTTTTTGTTTTGAAATACAAAGAAGAAACCAGTGAGTAAGAGCTCTGTAACAGACATTTATGTTTAATTCCAAGAAACTCCACAGGGCATTGGGAACTGGGAAAATATCACTTATTCTTCCTGTTCAGTTTTGGACCTCTAAAGTGGAGATAATTGTCTTTCTTTCTGTAAGGGGCTGAATTGACATTCGTGTCCTGGCATGCTCTGATTTTTAAATCTTCAAAAAGTTTTCAGCTTTCGGTAAAGGTCAGTTTTGCCCTTATTTATTATACACAATAACCTGCTAAGGGAATTTGGGGATAAATGACTCATTATTACAGTAGCACTTAGGAATCTTCTCTGGGTTTGCAACCTGTTGGGGAAGGCCCCGTATCTACGTGTAATAGGAGACACTGGCTGCTCCAAAGAGTCTTGCAGGCTGGAAGAATTCAGGAGAGGAAGGAAGTCTGCAATTTGTTTTTCTCATTTACCAGGAGAACAGAAGCACAGAGGTATCAGATGAATTGTTAGGGCTCATACCGGCAGGCTGTAGGACAGCCAGAACCTGAACTGACATCTCCTGCCTCCTACTATTGTGTTTGTCCCACAAGATCTCCTTTCTTTTCTGCTAGGAGCCTGCGTTTCAATTAAAGATGTAATTTTTCATTGCGGTCGAGACCTGTCAAAGAATGGGAAGGAAAAACTAAACAGAAAACAGGAAAGGGAAGCCTGCACTGCCTGCCTGCTTGCGTCTCGCCTGAGTCACTGTTATTAATCCCTCCTCGCTGAGTGAATGGAAGAGTTACCAAATTCACGTGGAGCCCAGCAGGAAGGATTCACCTTACCTGAAAGCCACTTTTTGCAGCACGGGGAGCGCTGTGTGTGCACAACAACGTGTCAGGCTTAATAAAACAAGCGGAGAGAGTGTGAACACATCCACTTAGCAACGGAGCCGTGGACAAGTGAATAAACACTGCTCTGTGAGCCTGTGTGTGTGTGTGTGTGTGTTAAAGTTCGGGGGGTGTTAGTCCAAAAGGCATCTGTCTCCCCCGCTGGCAGAGACTTCTGAAAAACCCAGCATGCTGCATCCCTGACTCCTATAACCATTGCACAGTGGCCGGCATGATATCAGAGCTCCAAGAGGCCAAATCAATGCCTGGCTTTCCTCCCAAACCTTATTAAGGCTGACTAGAGCTGCTTGCATATCATATTCCAGCAAAGTGATTTGAATTTGTGATTGGTTAAAATAAATTAATCTTTCTTTTTTTTTTTTTTTTTTAACAGTCTAATAAAGCAAGGACTGTAGTTATGAATAATTTAACTGATGGGGTTTGCACTCCTTCTTGAATAACTTGCTTCGGGGGAATCCTGCCAGCAGTCAGTGGAGCTGCACTCACATGCACCAGTGAGGAACTTAGACCCACGTTTCTGTTTTTGGAGTACTATATCAGTTCATTTAGAAACATATAGGAAAAAAAGTGTTTTGTTCAAATTAGTCAATTCCTTCCATCCATGCCTAGAGCAGATACTGTTCTGGCAAAAGGTAACGTTTCAAGATTTTAGGGGTTTTTTTTTCCTCTTTTCCGTCTTTTATTTATTTATCTTTTAAATTTGATTTCCATCTATGCTGGATATAACCCAAGAAGCATTTTGAATTTTTAATAAATTTCTGCTTGCAGGACTCCGAAAACATGATGGCTCTGAAAAGAAATGGGCTCTTCTGAACCAGAGATTTCCCTTGTTCCAACAAGTTCTGGGAGAAGAGACACTTGAAGCCCTGCTACTATAGTCATTGTCCTACTGGCATACTGCTCCCTACGTCATGCGCTGGTCCAGCTAGGTCCAGAAGAGGATAGCTTGCATTTGGGCTTGGTTTCCCCACCATTACAGACTGTGCCCCTTGCCCAGGCTCTGAGTCGCAGCCCTGCAGCAGGGAACCATCATGCTCGGAGCACTCTGGCTCTAACTGGGCTTCTCCAAGCTTCCAGGCTCCCTGCTGTGGACCTGGGAGCTGAGCCCAGATTATATCTACTCTTCCAGGCTCTTGGCTCCAGGAGAGACTGTCTGGAAGTTTTGGCATCGCTCCCTGCCCTACAGCTACAGACCCTGTAATCCTGAAGACCTTGGCTTTGGGGAAATCTTCTTGGTAGGTCTATCTGTAGGCTGTCCTGCCTGGAAAGCTGTCTATATGTATTTGAGCTTGGTGGGTCTACCTGGGGGGTGTCCCAACTGGAAAGCTCTCTGTATGAATTTGAATAGCTCTTTAGTGCATGAAATCTTGGGCTGTCTCACAGGGGAGCACAGAGGACAGGCCTCCCCCTCTTGCTCTGTCTCTGGCCTGGCTCTGTTACATGGTTTAGATGACAGCATGTGTGCTGGGGCTGGTTCTGGGAGGTGAGATGGGTGGGTTTGAAGCTGTAAAGACTGAGATGGTAGATGAATCCAGGTATCCAACTTCCCAGGTGGGAAGTGTCAAACTACCAACTGCATACTGCACCCCACTCTCCGATATGATGCGGGGATGAAGGTAGGTGCCATACTGCAGCAGATTCAGAAACACACTGCAAAGATGTACACAATCCTCCATCCTCCCAGACAGAGCTTCTGGGCAGAAAACCAGGACATATCTGGGATGAGGTCTCCTCAAGTACAGGCAGGGAGGCAACTGGAGAATTCAGCCTCAGCTTCACAGAGGTTCTTAACTCTGGGTTCTGTTGAGGGCTGAGTCTTTAGAGACATCATTTCACACCATTTTGTACTGACTGGTAGGCTCCCCTCCACAACTCAGCTATGTGCCTCTTGTTCCTGCCAGGTTGATTGTCTGCTTCCTGTAAAGGCATGAAAACATTTCAATCTGTTTTGTGAAGTCCCATCCCAGGACCATGTTCCTAAGAAGTGTGGCTGTGGAGTAGCTGGGAACAGCGGAGCTTACATCGGGTTTTTGTGTGGAAAACAGATGTCATCTTAATTCCCAATGGACTTCATGAAGTCTCTGCTTCTCTCTCATCACACAGACCCACCAATTTTGTCCATAAAATCCTGGAAACTATAAGGCTGTGTCTAATGGTGTAAATTTTTACTGCTCATGAGGTAGAAAACCATCACCAAACTAAGAAGGCAATAACCGATGACTCATTCCACTGTTACAAAAAAACTATTTTCAGCCCCAAAAGAAAAAATTGGGGCAGTAATGACAAGAAGTCCTTCCTTCTCTCACAGTTCTCTTCAACAAGTTGTGAAGATCAAAGCCTACCTAGGTATTGGATGAAATATTATTTACTATAAGAAATACCTCCTTTTCTTTTTACTTTTTAGAACAGTGTAGGCTATTCAATGCAAGACAAACTTGCATTAATTCCAAGTAGAGTCTCCCAGCTCCCAGGAAAGTCAGAAAACGGAAACACTAAATCATTATCAACTTTCAGATTGTGTCACTGCATGCAGCATTACAGCTTTGAGTAGCTGAGATCAACCCTTCAGAACTCAGACATACCCTGATAATCCAAATGACACCCATTATTTTCAGGTGGGATGGTATCGTTAGTCTTTATTTCCTTCAGTGAGCCAGTTACCTCCTGTCCTTGCTCCCCTGTCCCTGTGCCTTTATTTCTTGCATGCATCTACTTGGCTCCTCCTTTCTTGTTCTGTTGCATTCCATTGTACATGGAGCTGGTTGGTGAATTTTTTTGCCATGATTGATCATAGAGCAGGGAAGAAACCATGGTCCTCCTTTGAATCTAAGTAAGCAAGGCCGGGCAAGCAGCATGAGTGGGGGCCTGCTTGCAAAGGACTCTGTTAAACACCACATTGACCAATGTCAAGGAAGAGGTTGGGGATGGGGGAAGATCTTCTTGCATTCTCAGAGAAGCAAATGGAGAAGAGCACTGGGTCTCTGCAGTCAGGGACTATATTAACATTACATTTAGAGGTTGTTTTACACGGTATGTTGATGACTCTGGGGGAGATATTGGAGCTCTGTCTGCTTCCAGACACTTTCCTTGATTTGTTTTGCATTTCTCTGGGTATAAGGAAAGTTTCAGGAAGAGGGAGTGTCTGTATTTAGCTGGGTGAAGCCTGTGGAGTCTAGGTTTTGCAAACTTCCTGGAGAAATCTTCTCAGGGAAAAATATATCAATCCCCAGCCCCTATGTAGTAAAGCCATGGCACTGTTGAAAAGCTGGTGGATGACTTTGTTTCAGAATTTCCAAGATGAGAGGACCCTCTCAGCACCTCCGAGGACTGATGAATGGTAGTCTAGGCCCACTTGCTGAGGAGCCAACATGGAAAATCTGCAGGGGGGATGTGAATGATGGAGTTTGTAGTTTGATGCTAGTTTGAATCACAGTCTGATGAGAAAGAGAGAAGGAACAGCCAATACAAACCATCCTCATCCTGTTCTCCCAGCAGTCTCTCCTCTAAAGCATTGCTTGGAGGTGAGCATACTGGAAATACTATTATTACTCAACTCCTGCTACTGTGAGACCGCCAGCGACTTGTGCAGAAGGAGCCAACTTAAATGACAATAAAGTAAAATCCTTGGCAGCTGGGAGTGTTTGCTTCTCGGTGTCTGAAAAGGGAAGCCTGGCCTGTGCTCCGCACTCATGCTGTTTTGGAAACTTGAAGTTGTCCATAAGGCATCGTCTGTGCAGAAGCCCTATCGCCAAGCAGTGGGAGATGTTGTCCTTAGCTGTGACAAATGATTGCCAGCAGTGATTTCGGGGAAGAAAGAGCAGCTTTCAGATGTACTGCATCTAGCAAGCCAGGGAACTAAGCCGAGCTGCAAGCGCCTGTAGTCATGCAAACACAGTGGTGCCACTGAGATGGGCCAGATCCTGAGAGCGTTTACCACGCCGTGTGGGTGGCAGGATTTGGCTTGATGCTCACACTGTCACATGTCATTCCCAATATTACGGGGCCAGCTCCCGCAGAGCTGCATTGCACTGGCCGAGGTGGAGCACTGTAATTACAGAGAGCTTTCCGTAGCAGCAGAGAGTTGCTCCTGATCTGGCTGATCCTACTGATACAGCCCCCCTCACGCCACTGTGCTTCCCACCTCTGACCTGAAAGGATGATGAACGCCTTCCTGCAAGTACTCATTGTTTTTCTGAATTAATTTGGGAAGGTCTGATCCAGCTTTCAGAGAAGTATGGAGAGTCTTTCCACTGATTTCAGTGGCTCTTGGAATGGTCCCTTAATGCATAAACTCAGATCTCTGCTATTTCACACTTCATTTCCTTCCATACCCTTGGGTGAAGATCATCAACTCCTGTTGATTTACTGCACTTGAGCTTCTCAGGTTTCTCCATAATTTTTAATCATTTTTTTTTTGGAAACTTGAAGTTTCTTTCAGGACCACATTCAGATTTCTCCATAAGAATTCACAGAAAGCAGGAATTTCCCTATTATTTTTTATGGTTGAAGAATAATGCACCAAAAAGAACAGAAGAAAAGCTTTTAGCTTCCTTGCTTCTTTTCCAATGTCTCTAATTACCTCACTTTGCTCAGCTTTGTCTCAAGTTCTTGTCAATATTAATAAGCTTTACCTAGAAACACCACACTTCTACTGTGTGTAAATATAGGGACACTTAAAATCAGACACTAATTACAAGAGCACCTGCTGAATTTTCTTTCACAAATCTAATACCATGTATTCCTGATTACTGGCTGGAATTGTGGAACTGGAAGATGCAGAGCTCTGATGCTGTGGTAATGTCCCTTAAACTTAGTGCAAATTCTTGTGCAACCTGTTCTTCCTCCATGCTTTGCATCCTGGATTCACAGCACCCCCTTCCTCAGATTCATTTGAAGCTACAATGACATTCTTTCTGCTGATTCAGAGATAGCTATTTTTGTTCCATTCTGTGATTCTGACCCTGAAAAGCTAACAGGAAATGGCATTTTCTTAGCCTGCCTGCCTACTCTTGTATGCATTCGGAGCCACTGGCTTTCAGCCTTCCTAGGCTTGCAGAACAAGCACAGTTAAGACTGCGTCAGCTGCGTCTTGCTCCCTATGCAGTCCATAAAATTATTCATTTTCCCTTCAGTTGTTTCTAGTCAAATCCACCAGAATTTAATGAGTTGGACACATATCCCTGAATATCTCATTCAGTGGCCATAAGGTACATAGAAACTAAGCATATAATTTTTTTCTGTAAGATCCCTATTGAAAGTAATGCTACAGGAAAAGAGAAAACCTCTTGCATTTCAGATCTGAGGCTACATTTGCAGGGATGGACAGGAAAAAAATCATCCTGCATAACATGTGTACACTTGATAGGTGATTGTAACTGTATGGACACATGGCCTTGAGACTCTGCTTCTGCTGTGTGGCTTTTCAGATCAGAATCAAATGCCCCACTGTTAGTGGTATCACCAAAACACTGATTTTCACCCATGTATCACTTCTAACATCAACAGTTTATAATGCTGTGGCCCTATCAAAGTCCTTGGTGGATGGGATTCTTTCACTGAGAGCAAATCCATCTTTGTTTGAACCTTGCTTTCACATATTTGTTGCCTTTGCCACAGGAAGATCTTTTTTTCTCCAAGATAATCAGAACCAGGAGCAAAATCTGTGTCTCTGCTTGGTCTCATTAAATGATACTTCTGAAACAAATTTCCTCCCTCTGACTGATCACCTCTATATTCTGTCTACCTTAGGGACTCCTTTGCCCTGTTTTAGTGCAGTGTCTGACCTCTGCACCATGAGGTGGCAGGGCAGCAAGAAGGGCCACCAGGTCACCCAGACATAGGCTGTGCACAGCATCTGCTGATATTGATGATTCTTCCCCCGCTCTCTCTTACAACATTGCTTTGTACCTCCCAGCCTTACTTTATGATGGTAACCAAGACATCACAAGTGATGTGGTTTTGCCCTTTCTGAGATAGAAAGGTGTTATTATTCTCAAAGTAAAGATGAAAGATGACATACATAATGCTTAGGAATCTCCTTATGAAAAGACTTTGCTGGTTTTCCATTGAAAAACTTGTCACATTTTAGGTGCTTGGTCCCTGGGTTAAATTCACAGATCAAAATTACTCGGATTCACAGCTTGGACTCTTTTCCATACGTTTGCAGACTAAATTGTCCTGTTAGGTCTGTGAAAATATGAAAGGAGGAAAAGAGGATCATGGGCCACTTATATAAATTGCCAAATGATGGCTGAAGAAAGAGAACTACACTGTCCTTCAGACAGCTATACTCATTCTGAGGATCGATTCAGATATTCAGTTTCTAAGCAATTACAATGAAAAAAAGCTACCACTTCTCAGGTATGGATTGCTGCCTCTTCAGAGGCAATGCAGAATGGACATAGCTTCTTTATACAATATACGTCACTATAAGGCTATTAAGCTATCAATGAGTTTACTGATCTTTCCTCTGCAGTAAGGCAAACATTCCAGCTGCCCAGTTGAGACCCACACCTTATGGTGGGTACTTCCTCGTAGTCTCAGCTTCTGGTATCAGCCACACTGCTGGAACAGAGCTCAGAGGTATGAGAGATAAGGAGTAGGAAGGGAGAAGTCCTCACCCTCCTTCCCTGTATTTGTAGGTCTAAGTGTCACTATCACCTTAAGCTGGACTCTGGGAAGAGGTCAAAGTGGAGAGAAGACCACCTCTCTCCCCATCAAGCCTGGACCTTGATATCAGCTGAGGGCCAGCAGTCAAGAAATTATTAACAGCATCTTCCCAAGCCCCTCTCAGCTGTATTGAACCTCCTCTTTAAACTGAAAACAAGAAGCAAGACAACTTATCCTGCTGAGATCTGGTCCAAGGGCTCAAGGGTTTCACAACCTGTGTAGGGAGCTTGTGCAGCATGGATTGAGGACTTTCATAATCTGATTAAAGCTCAGATCTAATTTGGATCCATCTGGGTATATAGCTTAAGCATATAAAAAATCTTCATTGATATATCACCAAAGATATCCCAATATTTATTTCCATTGTACCCTGAGTTCCCTACAAGTAGCTGACAACTTTCACCTTCTTTAGTGGTGATACAGGGTCACTCAGATATCAACGATTTTCTTCTGTGTGCCTGTTCCTGAAAACACACACTGCCTCTGCAGCTGTGAAAAGCTGAGGAGACAGCCACCATCACGAGGTGCCACCTTTCTACACTACCCAGCCACCCTTCTACACCACCTCCATGTGAGCCATATCTTGCTTTTCAGGTGCAAGCAAAGAAGCAGAGAGGGGCACCCACAGACATGGGCACTGTTTGTGTTGGTCCGTTATCTCCATAAATATGGGGAAAAAACAATCGGGACCTGGGGGTTGAAATCTGTGCTTAGTCAACCGATAATGTGGAGCTCAAATCCAGCTTCTAAATCCTGGCAAGCCTTTTGCTTGATTTCTTGCTTTCATGCAAATCCCAATTAGCTCCTAGGAAAGCCTCCCTGGGATCTGGATGTCGAGACTGATGTGCATCGTGGTAAGGGCCTGTCCACACCTTTGATGCCGAGGAAGCTTTGCTCTGGATGCAGGCTTTGAAGCTGAGCTGTGCTTTCATTCGAAACAGAGCTTGGCGGTTCAGCTGCCAAGCAGAAGGGATCTGTGCTCCACGGCTGGTGGACAAGCTAACAGAGATGTGTTAACAGCTGCTAATGTGCTGCAGCTCCAATTTCAATTTCAGAGCACTGTGCGTAAAAAAAAAATTTGAAATATATACATAAAAAATCAAACATTAACAGTTAATAACAAGAGAATATTTCACTGGTTTCTCTTTTGACATAATGGAGTAGGAGGCTTGGTGAACCAGGAAAGGCTCCATAATACAACATCCTGGGGCTGACACGGAGCACGGAAAAGCTCCTACTCTGTCTTTAATTTATAGCACATTTTATTGCATGGCACAGATTTAATAAGTGAAAATATAAATATCAGGGTAACAATTACAGAGGGACTTTACTGGAGGAAACAGAACTTGGAACTCACGTCAACCTACAAGGCTCCAAGATTGCATCCAGAACCTCTTATTTCCTCTGGCACTCTCCTCTCTGGGTCTGAACCGCCTTTTCTTCATCACAGCTATGTGGTTGGGTGATGGGAGTAAAACATTGCAATAGTTCTGTTGTGTTGCAGTTTGGAGAGGTAAACATATGCAGAGGTATCTCTGGAGAGACACACTCCTATGCTTGAGGGGTTGGTGTAAAAAAGGCCAAAGCACCAAGCAAAGAGGTTTTGAAACAGATGAATCAACTTCAACAGGAAAATAGAAGAGCAAGTATGGTGACACACTGAAGAGGTCACATGCATAGTGGAGGTCATTTGAAGCAGTGAATAAGTGATCCTTCCCTGGGTGCAATCAGCAAGAATGCCCAGGGGATGTTTGCCAGCAATAAGCAGGAAAATAATGCGTGGGAGATGGCCTTGCATCTGTATTTCCATTAATGAGACTGTTGCTGCCTTGTACATCTGGTGAACTTCAAGGAAGACGTGGGCTAAATGGGAAAGGTTCAGAAAAGATTTAAAGAACTGATTCAGGATCTGGAAGAACCACCTGATAATGAAGATGTTTAGTTGTCCATGGGGCAATTAGGGAGTCATTTAAACTGAGTCTGTGTGGTGGACTCTCATCCTGATCTTTTGCCATACATCACTTGCAGTGTGCCCTGTTAAACCTCTGTGCCTGTAGCCGCAGTTGGGAAGCCCTTTGAGACAGCAGAGATGGTTCATCCCACTGCCTCTCATGATCTCTGATATGCAACGTGGGTCATGGCTTCCCATTCACAACCAGCTTGGGAAGTTACTCTTGGCTGCTTTGCCTCTTTTAGTTGCCTCTTCTCGGCTGTGATGCTGAGCAACGTCAGGTCTGGGCTTTGGCCTGATGGCTAATAGCACTGTCTGGTGGCTGAGGCTGGATTACATACTCCTCCCTATGGGCAGCAGTAAGGTGGGCAAGGCTTTCACATAGACAGGCACCAGGAATTTCCCCATCTCTCAGACGAAATTAGAGCCTGACTGTGTAGTTTCTCCCTCCGCCCACTATTTTGGGATATTTCTGTCCGTTGGTTTGGCTGCAGGCTCTGGTCTCAGCTCAAAGGTAGCATTTGCTGATGGTCACTACGTCATCATGAGTCAACGCCACTTGCCTTTCAGATGACTGTGGATGCTTAAGTTAGCAGGCCAGCACTTTTGCTTAGATGAAACTTAGGAGCCACAGCCCTAACCATGGTCTGCAGGTACATCTTGGGACAAAGACAGCACGTGACAGAGTATCTTCTAAAGTTACTCCAA
Source organism: Tringa tobata (assembly GCA_033628505.1). NCBI lineage: Eukaryota > Metazoa > Chordata > Aves > Charadriiformes > Scolopacidae > Tringa > Tringa tobata. The sequence continues at coordinate 1,450,284 of JAHREE010000422.1, read as the reverse complement.
GGTTGAACATCTTGATCTGGGAGTTGCAAGTGTTCCAGGCAAAAACTTGGCAAAACTTGCAGGGGTGAGACATACCTATTAGTTCTATAAGACCAAGGTTGTGGTGGCTCCTGCAGGACTTAATGCAAGCTTGGGTGGTTCCCCAGAAAGTGTTGTCCAGCTCCTGTAGAAAACACAAAAATCACCGTGTGAAATTCTATGGTCTGTGGTGTCCAACAATCAAACTGGATGGTTCGAACAGTTCATTCCCTCTGGCCTTCAAAATTGTGACTACTCTAAAAATAAAAGCCTTGAATTTCCCCGTTTTCCATTCAGCAGTGAATGCTTGGAAGGGGGAAGGAGGCTGGATCTGATTTGGATTCAGGGGACAGGTTAGAAACAAAATAATAAGAAGCATTAAAGTGAAAATGAAGAGTAGCCAGATCGCTGAATTTTAAAAGAAAAACAAACACACAATAAAGCGATACCTCCACTGCTTGGACCAGCTCCTACTCCAAACCACCTATCACATCTCATTAGAACAATGTTGAGCGCTTTGGAAAAGAGGTGCCTGCCTAGGATCCACTTTCAAAGAAAACTGCTGGGAGTTTACTTAGAGATGAAGAAAAAAAAAATTAGAGCTTTTATAAGAACCAGAGAGAGTAGAATTCCTCACTCCAAAGCAATTGTTATATTTTAAATATTCTATTAAAGAATCCATTTTCTTCTTTTTCCTTAAATGGCTGGGGATAGGTTTCAACGTACATCTTGAATTGGGCTCTGCAGCGTAAGGATTTCCAGTGGCATTTGGTTTTGATAAACCTCTTTTTTTTTTTTTTCTTTTGCCTTGAAGCAGTTTGTTCTCTTGGCAAGAATACAGAGACTGGCAATTGTAACTCACTTGTTGTTGCCAGCAGTGAGGAAGGCTTGAAGTCCTCTTTTTCAGCTGTACTGTAGCACGTTTGGATGTTTGGAAGCAGAGCAGTGAAAAGAGGGGGAGAGGAGGAGGGAGAAGGAGGGTGAAAAAATAAAAAAAAAAGGCCCCTAAATCTGTTCTTTTCTCTACTGTAAATTACAACCCTGCTTTTTTAATTTCCTTTCCCAGCACAATGTTATTCATTCGCTTCCAAAATAAACAGGGGGCTTAGAGAGCGAACAGCTTGGGAGAACAAACTGTCCTCTTTTCACAGTCCTTACCTGTCAAGAGCCTGATTAAACACATATACGCTGATGGCAAATATGGTATGGTGGCCTTTGGGAAGCTTGTGCATCCCAAGGGTTGACACTAGGCTGATCCTGAAGCTCTGAAGTCTTCAGAGAACCAATGGGTACTTGTTCAGCTGAGCTACTGAATAAGGCTAAAAATACTAATTTTTCTGTAAAGGCTCTGTTTTGCAAGCACAAAACCTTTAGGACTAGCTTGGAAGAGATTGTAAAGAAAGATTTCACAGTTGCTAAGCCCTTTGAGAACCCTGATTTGCGATGATAGACAGTTTTCTTCAAGAAAGGTGACGTGGGAGATAGAAGTCCTTTACTGAAAAACAGGCAACATAAAAGCTCATTCTAATTATATAAATGTGTGTTTACTGTTTGTCTTTGGCACGACGGGACAGTCCTCTCCAGCATAACTTCATGGATCTTTTGGAGTGGCCCCATGGAAGGATGTGATTTCATGTTTCTTGATGAGGAAGTCAGATGTTCCTGCTTCATAATTTCTATTTCCTCAGTGGATTCCATTATTTCCTTCAAGGAGACCCTATGGTCTAGGCACAAGCTACAAGACAAGCTTTAGTAAAGCTTAAGCAGGACTCATTTTGCACAGGTCATCTCCGACCCATCTCCTGACCCATCTCTCATTCATCCCACCCTTTCCCACCCATCTACTGATTTCTACAATACCTGTAGAAGTAAATTAATCACACAGGCAATTAGTAACCAAGATTACAAAGCTGACTGAGAGGTGGAGGTCCTCAGTTCTGTCTGTGACTCTGCTCTGAGACTGCAATAATCTTGAGCAAATTTATTGACTTGTTTGCCCATCTTGACCAGAAAATATGGCCTGAAGTTTTTCATTTTCAACCATCAGTAAGTGGCGGGAGTAAATGGAAGCAGGAATAGTGCTGGGATGGAAAAGCTATCCAGAATCAACAAGAAGCTGTAGGTCTTGGTGTTCTCCAGCTCCAGCTTTTTTTCCCACCCTGGGGTTGGTTCTGGTAAGTCACCCTTCCTCCTGACACGTGTGTCCCCACTACAGGGACAGAGGGCATTGCACGGAGCTGGGAGTCTGTAGCTGGTCCCTGAGTCTCTAACTCCAACAGCAACCTTACTGCTGATGTTGGCAGGCTCTGGCAGAGACCCACAGCAGACAAGAGGGATGTGAAGGCCAGTTCTCTTGGTGCAAAAGATGGGTGCCCAGACAAATATATTTTTATTCTGAAGGAAGGAAAATGAAGGAAAGGCCATCTTGTTTTTTCCATTTACTGTGTATACTGGGTGCAGCTAACTTTTCAAGGTCATTTTCTTGAGTTTTCTTTCTTTCTTGCATGACTAAAGATTCTGGAAAAACTTTTAGATTTTTCCTGTTTACATAAGTGGGTTGTTGTTGTGTGTTTCTTTTTTGTATATATATTTATATACAAATAATGCTGGAATACAAAATAATGACTGGTTTGTAGAAAAACCATCCGGAAGTTTCTCTGTATCCAACCCCGTAAAGCAAGAACCAAAGGGGGTTGTTGGGTTGATTTCACAGGCAACAAAGTTAAAGTGGATGCAAGGAAATACTTCTGTTTAAAGCATATAATCACCCTAAGGAATTCCCTGCCACAGGAAATCATTGAGGCAGAGTTGAAGAAGGTCAGAGAGATATTTTTAAAGGCTTGAATGTTTATGTGAATGAGCAACACACACTTCTTCTCAGTAGCCAAGAGAATGGGTCAAATTTTATTGAGATTCAAAATATATGTATATGTCTCTCTCTAGTGCAACCTCTATATGAGAAATGAAAATGAGAGGATTTGGGGTCTTGTTCTGATGAGGGATATTGTGCAGGTAAAGAGTTCAGATGGAGATAGGGCACTCACTTAAATCCTACAGCGTGGACACAGCCACAAACATCTCATCTGATTCATACCTCTCAAGGAAAGAAAGCAGCTTTTTCTGGCCAGATGTAACAGAACTTTAGAGAAATTAAGTGAACAAAGCAGACAGGAGCAGACAGTATTCAGGAGCTGTTAATAGATGCCAAGATAGAGAAATGACTTATTCAGAAGTATCAATTAGGTCTGAACAACAGGTTTTGAAGCAAAAAATTTACTCTCTTCGCCTTTTATTATTTGCAGTTCCAATCTGCTGTCATTTGGGTGATTTTCATTTTGGTCAGCAGTGAGAGTAGAAGGCTGAAGAGAAAATAAACTTCAATTTTACTAGTTCTTTTCTCACAAGTTAAGGAAAAAAAAAGTAACTAAAAACTGGTAATGGGAAAGATCACACACCTGCATAACTGGGATATCTGCAGTCAACAGCCCTGGCCATTGCCTCTCCCTAACAATTGTGACAAATGACTTGAAGGAAATATTCAAGATACATTTGGGGCAACAAAGGCCTAAGCATCATTACAAACCTGTTACCACCCTTTAGCTAACCTTATCCTGATCGGGTCTAAAAAAGCTGGTGGTTATGAGTAACTTGGTTAAATACCAGAGCTCTCATTGCTGCTGTCACCAGTGGGTGTTTAACAAACAAAACTTAGCACGGAAACACTACAAACTGGAGTCAATTAAAGATTCTAGTGGACTGCAGTCGCTAGATGTCATTTTCCATCACCGTGCTTCTACTGGTACCTTACATTTCAGGAATTAATTTAGAAAACCCAAGCAAGAGTATTCTCTCCCTAAGGCTAGGTTGGGAGCAGTCCAGAATATCTTGTGGGCTGACCTGAAAGCCTGGTCCACAGCCCACACAATGTCTCATCCTCTTGATCTGTGACTGAATCAACTTCCCCACATGAAAGAATTTGCAGAGGAGACTGTGCTGCTGGGTTTGCAGTAGGAGGTGTCTTGGGAGGATGAAAAGGAATTCAAGGAAACTCAGAAAGTCAATAATAAACCAGTCAAATGGCCCAAAGTAGTGAACAACCTGGAGAATCCCACTGCCAGTTGATCAGGTAGGTTATTCAGTTTCTCAGGTGGTGGTGGTTCAAGTTTCAGAGGAAGATATAATCCTCGCTCTTACACCTTGTTGGTTATACAATAATTGTGATGCCCTGTAATACCTCCTCAAACTTGACAAAATCAACTGATTCCTTGATGGAGCTTGATTAGGATGCTAGTATACTGTGGTATTAGCCATAAAATTATGCAGGCATTAACACCATAAAGAATTGAGGAAAAAATGCTGTGCTCCTCTTCATTAGAAACCTTTCTTCCATATTGCTAGGAGTCTGGTGAGGCTCACAAGTTCAGGTTCAACCCTGAGTTTCTGATTTCCAGCAGTGGGAGTTCCCCAGGCTTTTGGTGTGGTGCAGCCACTAATTTGTTCTAAATTTACTTGTTAAAAGTAAATAAGAAAGTTACTTTCTTATGTCCTCATGCTAAGGATGGGTATTCTCCAAAATAGGGTGAGGGAAAACAGCACATCAGAATAACCTTAGAGATGAGCTAGAGTTTTGCCTCTGAAGGCTTTTAGTCAATTGGGAGTGACATTTATTTAACCAAGACAAAAGGCCTGTGGCTTTGATTTTGTTGTCACACAGCAGCACAGCTCTGGAAAAACTAAGCTGTTTAAACTCTTTAAAATCAGATTATAGCAGGTCCTTTTTTTTTTTTTTTTTGATCCCTTTGGAACAATAAATTGGCTTAAAATATAAGACAATACCAAATAGTTATTACTCCTGTGGAGAATTAATGAACCATGGCATCTAAACTATTGAGTGGTCAGACCATATGTTATTAGAAATGGTGGATGCTCTATATTGGTTAGGGCTGTTATGCGTTTGTGATTAAGGTTATGAAACTTTACCAATAAACACAGCTGAGAAAGGAGCATAAACAGTCAATCCATATGAGGGAAACTGGCCACGTGCAGTAAATGGAGCAAAATGCAATTTAATGAGCCTTGTAGAGAAGACTTGCTACAACCAAGAAATTTTCCCACAAACTAATATTGCCTGAGACCAACTGCTTATCAAAATAATTCTTGGTTTTACTGGACAGTAGTTCTATACACAGGGAGCGTAAGAGATGTCTGACATTAATAATCTCATCACTCTTGGGATATTTACTGCTGGAAATATGTATCCTCCCTGCTTGTAGGACCCGGGAGAAATGATCAACTGTACCTCTTGAGTGGCACTAGCAAGACAAGTCACTGCTGTGCCTCAGTTTACCCATCACTCTAAAGCGATGCTAATACATACAATCAATACAGCTTCCCAGGTTTGTATTGAAAGGATTTAATTAATGTGTTAATGCATGTCTAAGCATTTCAGCTCCTCTATTTCTTCAATGTCTTGAACACCATTTATCAGACAATCAGAACATAGCTACTAATCATAATTAACACCTTAGCTGCTTGGATGAACCGTCTCTGGCTGTGTACAAAATGTTGGTGGGGTTTTGACCCATATGAATACACAGCTCACATCTTCTTCTAATGCTGGGGAAAGCTGTGAAGTAGATATGTCCAAAGGGTGTGCCTCAGCGCTGTCCCTCGGCCACCGTGGTCCCAAAGGAGCATAGCTCGTCTAATACCAACTCAGCAGCACTGTCCCTAAGTTGAGCTTGGCCACCCCCATTCTCCAACAAGCAGTCTGAACTTCATTGAGAGATGTGCCTGAAAGAACTGGTGCAGTGATTTAATGGAGTATCTTGATTTGCTCAGGATGCTTTCATGGATGGGAAAAAAAAAATTTAAAAAAATGCAGCTTTTTGTGGGATCCTGGGGTGTGTACTAAGTTGTATGGAAAATTCTTTCAAAAATCAGGTCTTTAAGAATTTTGGAAAATTGATTAAACTTTGCTGAACTGAGAAGAGATTAGTGTAAATCTGTCATGGGAAGGCCTGCTGAAATCCTGGTGGCAGCAAAGCTGAATTCCTGTTATATACACCAGGCTCCTTGCAACCCCTTTCAGCTTTCACTTGTTTATTATTCTTGCTTGGTTTACAAGCTCCAAAGAAGCTTGACATAGATTATTATACAGAAACAGGCTCAACGCATCTTGAGATGGATTATTTCCTTCCTTCAGAGCTACAAGAAGGCTGGTGTTGCTCATGGTTTGGTATCTTTTGACATTTCATTGAAAAAGCTTACTTTTTAACACAGTGAGACTGCAGTGTGGCAAAGTCTGACCAACACAGGCCCATTTACCTGCCGGCGTCTCCAGCGCTCTGGTCTATAATGGGATTTGCAGTTGCTGTCATGCCTCACGTCTGGTTTTACTGTTTAGAAAGCTCTCATTTTGACCTACAACAGCACTGATTAGAAGAGTTGCTATAAATATAATTCTTGTGAGGTGGCCTCGTTCTCGACAAGAAGCATATGATGCAGAAGACAAAGTAAGAGGAAAGGGCAAAAAAAGTAAGTAGAAAAGGCAAGCAAAAAACCCCTGAGTGGTTGACATTTTTTATTGATTTGTTTGCCAAAATAAATAGTGAGCTATGCGATCAATGATCATTTGGGAGTTTGGAATAATATTTAGGCTCATGTCTGAGCTATTATTCAGGTCTTCAGGGTTCAGGCCCACCAGACAAATGGACTTGTCTGTGTCTGCCCCTATTTCATACACGAACTGTGACAGCGTCAGTTTTCTAAAATGAAAATCGGGTGCTGATATCATCACCTTTTGAGTGAATTTAAGAGAATTGGTAGCGGCTCCAAGATGACCTTCTATCAGATGGAAACTAAAAAACTTCACCAGGGAAGAATTGCTATTAACATTTATTACAACACACTAATAGTCTGTCATGGTTAACAGAGCCAATAAGAAGATGCTATGTAACACCAGCGAGAAGGTCATTACACAGCAAGTCTGGAGCACAGATGGACCCTGTCGCTCAGTCATATTGGGGTTTCCCAGCCACCTAAGGGAATGGGATCCTGTTTTAAAAACAGTTTTCAATAAGATTATCTTGATCTGCAAAATGACCTTCCTGAAAATCTCATCTGAATCTTACTGCATTGTGCTATCAGAATCCAACCTGAGTTGTTCTCCAGTGGCACTGAGGAATTTTACACATATTCTGATATGAAGCTGTAAGAAAGACTCATTCCAAGTTAACATAACTCTTCTAGTGCACTGTACTGAATTCAGCTTTCTGGATTATTCCATTTTCCAGTGAACTGCAGATTATAATATAGCATGTGTTCTGTTTTTAAAGCAATTATGCTTAAATATACTTGTTCTTTGGTTTAATTTTCCTTCTCAAAGCACAGCAGTCATCTTCTATCAACAAATCCATTCCAGAATGTTTTTGCTAGCAACTGTTACTAAGACTTTTTTTATTCAAAGTGGAAGCTTGGGAGGGATATAATCAGCTCTCTAGCATGGCTAGAAACGTTTGCCAGTAGCTAAAATATACAATGAGCAAAATATCTGCCTTCCGGATGTTTTTAAAACAACAAAAAAGCCATTGTAGATTTAGGAGGTAGATGTCATCTGCTGCTCAGCCTGGAAAAGTAGGAGTCATTCTACTCTAGCAACCGGACAGTTGCTTTCAGACTAGAAGGAGCAGCTCTCTTGTCCAAGCAATCAAAGACCATATGACAAGAATGACTGGAAGAACCCCTGTCATTGATATCATGTGGCAGGATTGGGGTGTAGACCCCCAAAATACAATTATAAGTTTCCTCACAAAATGGAGGTCTGCAGTTGGTGTCTTCTGCTGGGTCCCCACAGCTGCCCAGAGGCCTCAGATAGATGGAAATGCATCCAGGGTTGACCTTGGGGGCAGTTTGGCTACTTGATGCCAAGTAGCCATGAATCTGTACCCAGAAACAAAAGCTAAGCACATAAGAAAGTGTTAAAGCAAACACCAAGCCCCATGCCTAGTCCTTGCTGTTGAGGTAAAGCATCATTTTATTTTGATAGAAGCCTTTGATTATTTTCCTCATCACTGGGACATACTTGCTTCTTCCATTTTTTTCTATCCTTGTCATATTGTAGGGGGATCAAGCAGAATAAAGAAACTTGTGCACTGCTTGTCGACAAGATTTTGTGCTCATCACCCAACATGTGGGCTGTTCCTGTCCCTGTTCCCTAACTTGTTATAAACAATAATAGTTTTTACCAGTCAGTGTTTTTAGTAGGTCCCATTCTCATTGTGCATGCATGCCTCTGTGATTCATGAGTTTTGGATTGCTTTTGAGGTTTGCTCCAGGAGCTGATTCAGGTGGCTGTGATGTTATCAGGAGTAGCTGGAGAAACAAAGGCTTTTGTACAGAAAAATTGGCAGGTAAGTGAACAAGGAAATTATTTTCAAATCATTTGTTCTAAGAAATATTTATCATACTCAGATCTAAACATATTGATTTATTTTATAGCTTTGGCATCGTAAACATTTGATAGGATTATTTATTAAAATTGTGCTGCTCTTTTTTGGCTTTCCAAAACACACTTCTAATGAAATATTTAAACATACACATGCTACACAATTGGCTGACTCCAGCTCACCTCTTCAACACGACTGGATTGTATGATTATTCACGTCTTTCATAAAGAAGTCCAGCACTCATGGGTGCAGATGGATCACAGAGGCAGGCTGCTGAGCTAAAACTACAAATGAACCTAAGTGCTCCTTCCAACATGGGATTTTACAGAGATCCTTCAAATTCCTGTGGCTGAGGGCTATGCACATTCACATTACTGCTGGCAAAGCCCCATGGGCCTTGAGTCTCCACCAGAGAAATTACACCAGCCTTGAAACTGTCACCCCTGCTCAGGCCCCTGTGTCACATCAGAGACAAAGCAGAGCTCTTGGACTGCCTGTTTGCTCCGTGGTCCTTCCTCTAGGATCTGCTTCAGTGCATGTTGTTCTTTGAGTACAGTTATTATATTTGGCTTTGCACCAACCAGAGGTGGCAATGAAATTTTCTGGTGTTGCCATGTGTGTCTCATTGCATTCCACAGCCCAGTGACTGAACTTGACTAGTCTCTGGTTTATTTGTCTACCCCACCAGGGAGGTGCCCAAAAAATTGTCCCAGAACTCAAGACGTGGGTTAAAGTTCCTGCTGCAAACAAGTGTAGGGGATATTTGAGAAGATAATTCCCCACTTTCCTCTTTCACTGCCAAAGAACAATGCATCTTCCTGCTGTTTTCCATAATATTGGGCTAATGTGATTTAGGTACTTAGTCTAGAAAAAGATTTAGAGTCGAAAATCGCAACTAGAGACTCCCAGACAGCTATGTCTCCCTTCACCCAGGACCAGGTATCTAGAAGCCTTGAGTCTTGCCCATCTTCCTATTTTCTGCAGGTTGCTGCAGGTATTTTTTAAAGCTCTGCTTTCTGTCTTTGGGTAATCCTGTTCACTCATCTAATCTGTTTACAGAGATCCTGAGTGTCTGATGCCTGGAACAACCTGAGCCTGCTTATAGATCTAGTTTTAAGTGACTTTTCCAAGAGCAGGCAGAAAGCGAATGCAAGAGCCAGGAATGGAAGCCAAGTTTCTTGTTTCATAAACTCCTGATTTAACCACTTCTGCTCATAAGAATAAAGTATTTAAAAAGAAAAAAAAAAAAACAAAACCCAACAAAGGGGAGTGAGAAGAAAAGCTTTCAAAGAACAAAACCCAACATCACCCGTTCAGGTTTCTTGAATGCCTTGTGTTGCCAAACATTTACAGCTTTGAGCACTGCTGGAATTCTCAAAGCTGGTGGATAATTTTCCCCACAAATTTTATTACTGTAGAATCTGATTGTGTTACCCATACACATCTTGGTCAACCCCACTTTTTCCCCCAGAGGTTGAAATGAGCCCTCTAGCTTTCAGGGGACAGAAGACTGCCAAGTGCAGAAGCTAACTTTTACTTTGTTTCCTTTTTCTTAAGAAAAAAAAAAAAAAAGGAAATGAGCAGATGAAACCCACGTTACTCTCTAAGCTTTTTTTCTTGTTAATAAAATTTACCTTCCCTTGTGATGCTAACTTTTCCCTGCTGTACTACCCAGATATGACAGGACAAGGTAACACTGAATATGAACCAGATCCAGTGAGAAATTCTCCCCTCAGATTGTTTTCCAGCCAGGAAAGGCAGTTTTGCCATGATCTGAATGCTTCTTGGACGTGGTTTCATTTTGGCAAATCTTGTAGAAGACCTAAACAAGAGGTTCCACGAGAAATTTGGGTGATTTTCTGTCAGCTCAGAAGGGTGCTTCTGACTTCTCAGCTGCAGTCTTTAGGAAGGTTTGACGGGGACCTGGGTGCTGAGCAACAAGGTTCTGTGAGTCTTTCCATAAGGAAATTTGGTAGCAAGTAGAGTTGGGTCTATATTTGATGAGGTGCTTTGAGGTAAAAAAGAGAAAGAAAGGTTATTAAGATGGACTGGTTACAATTTGATATGCATGAAAGTAATTTCCACAGCAGTTGTTACAATTAGATTGTAAACATTTTTAAACAGCCATCTACTTTATTTCTCGGAGAAAGAAAATACGTAAATGAATAAAACCAACAGCAGTGAAGAAGCTAGAAGTAGCTTCCTGGCTTCTGACCAGCAAGGGGAAAAATAAAATAAAACAAACAAAAAAAAGGTGGCTGCTGTGCAACATAGAGGAGAGGAAAAGTCCAGTATACAAGAGAAAACATACCTAATTAGAAACAGTGGCACTCTGGGATGGAAGGTAAGTGGAGAGAATAGGAGAGTTGCAGAGGAGATTAGAAGAACTGGAAAAAAAAAAAACAAACCCTAAGAAAACCAAAGGGAATTGAATAAAAACAACAGTCTGCTTACAAAAGTAAACATAGAGGGAAGGGAGAACATGCAAAGGGAAAACAGATGCACAATGAGACAGTTCTCAAGAGACAGAGGGAGATGAAAGTGGTCTAAAACAAGAGGGAAAGCTGGAGTGAAAAAAAAGGAACAATGACAAAAAAACCCCAATGAAAAATATTGGCAGCAATGCCTTGGTGACATTCATGTATTGAGATGCCTCTGTTTGTATGAGTCCTGGGGAGGCTGGTGGCATTTTATTCACACAGGGGGATTTGCCACCAAAGAAGCACACTGAGGAACCTGAAACACAGAACTGCAGTCTTACTCAGGACTGTGTTTTTAAATCTCCTCCTTGTTTGTGCCTCTTCCTCCTGAGTCATGCTGATCTGAGATGGAAAAGATGAGGAGGTTTGAAACTGAGTCAGGGTACCCATCTGAGGTCTGGCTTCAGCCCAGAGCATCCAAAGAGACCCTGATCCACCACCAAGCAGCTGAGCATCCTCTCCCAAGGGGCTGTAGGTGCACATATTTCTAATAGTCTTGAAGCCAGAAGGTCTACAAAATCATGATTCAGTCTGAAGAAAAGAAGGATTTGAGGAGACTTTATAGTGGCTTTCCAGTACTTAAAGGGGGCCTACAGGAAAGATGGGGAAGGACTCTATCAGGGAGCATAGTGACAGGAAGAGGGGTAACATTTTGAAACTGAAATAGGATGGACTTAGATTAGATACTGGGAAGCAATTCTTTACTCTGAGGATGATGAGACACTGGAGCAGTTTGCCCAGAGAAGTTGTGGCTGCCCATCCCTGGAAGCGTTCAAGGCCAGGCTGGATGAGGCTTTGAGCAACCTGGTCTAGTGGGAGGTGTCTCTGCCCATGGCAGGGGGGTTGGAACTGGATGGTCTTTTAGGTCCCTTTCAACTCTAACCATTCTATGATTCCATGATTTCCAAGCACAAGTTAGGTTGCCTGTAGGAGTGTGTCCTGTCTCCTAAATAAATGCATAAAAATAAACTGCCATGAAAATAGTCTGTTCTTTAGAGCTTCTGTGGAACCTGTTGGAAAGCCACAGTGGTTCAGAGCACTGAAACTACATGCAGATGGCCTTCTGGTGTGAAATAGTTTCTCTGAGCTTAAACTCAAAGATGTGGGATTCTTGTAAGGCTATTCTGGGGCCTTTGGGGCATGAGGTCATTCAGACCATGTCATCCTCCGAAGAGTACTTAAAGGACAGGGTGGTCTTAGGGTTTCTACTTTCATCTTTCTGCTGGGAAAGAACTCATTACAGGGAACAACAAGACAGAGGATGGGATCTGAAGATTATTGCTGATAATTACCATAACACTACATGGTAGACATAAAAAGGATCTGTGTCTTTTTGGTAGACTCTATGGCATGTGTTTGACTTGTTTCACTTCAGAGCTTGGGGGTTTCCAGCGTTGGATGAGTCTTATTGACAGCATTGGCAAAAAGAGCTAATGACTGGGTCTATGGCTTAAGATGATGTCAGCAGTAGAGCTCAACATTTTGCTCAGAATTGTGATTTTGGGTTAGTGATATAGCATTAAGTGCTGTTGCCTGTGTTATTCCCATCTAGTGAAAAAGCAGAGGATTTATAGACCAGACTCTTATCTTCTTTCAGCCTTCATCTCTCAGAGTACTTAAATGTGTCTGTCTCTCCAGTTTGTCTCATTGACCTCAATGGCTACATCTGTATTAATAAAACAAACATTGCCAGGAGTCATTCTTTGGCTTGGAGACTAAAAGTCTGGTTACATTCACGCTATTAAACTCTGTTAGCCCCTAAAACAAGGTGACCGCATCCAGCCATCTATTGGCAATGGTCCCAGGAGCGTGCCTGTTCCTGTACCATCCCTTGGAGCAGCCGGGGAGAGACCAGGCAGTCTGGTGAGGACCACTCGGCAATGTGACAACAGATGCCATCAGCAAGGTCTGTCCAAGGAACTAATTGTTCTTAAGGAGACCAAGGTAAAGAGCATGCTCCTGTGGCTGCAAATCTCTCTCCATTGGTTCTTCCTATCCTGATATCAAAGCTGGTAGAGAAATGGTTGCCTATGCCAGAAAAAAAAAAAAAAAAAAAAAGACCCGGTACAATTTCCTTTACCAAAAAAAAATCCCAAATCCTTTTAGGACAAATCCGCAAAGACATATAATTTCCTCACCCTGTAAAATTTCACTTTTTTGCCCCGAACCATGGTGTTTGCCAGGAGAATTTTGGAACAAAATGAAATCTTCTGTCCAAACACAAAAGGGGTAGAATTCCAGTTTCTTCTTTCTGTTTTGTTTAGAGAAAGGTCATGAGTGGTTGCTTTTTTGTCAGAACCAAACTTCCTCAAGGCCTAATTCTCCTCGAAATGGATTTTTGGAACATTTTTGTTATAAGGAACAACCTCCAAATCCAACAACATTTGGATTTGGGACTTAGGTGTGGGTCTATTAACAAATTAGGGCTCTACATGATGCTAGGTTGAAGATCCAAACTTACCCAAATGTTGAGGGAGTGATCAGATCTGTGGTTTTGGTTTAGCTCCATCACTGGTTTAGAGGCAGGAAAAGTAGTTTGGACTTTGCTGATAAAAGAAGCTCATGCTTGAATCATTTTATACCGGTAATGTGTTAAATATACCGCAGCAGATTCATATGGCAAGGAAGTATTTTAAGCATTGCAGTGAGTTAACTGAAAGGAACCATAGGAAATATATACCAGAAGTTAATTTTTTCCAGTTCTTTTTCAGCTCTGCACCCTGCCTGCGTTAGCTCTTGTGCAGGGTGGCTTATTTTCACTTAGAACTGTTTTGGAATCATTATAAAATGCAACACGCGCGCCGCTAGGACACGGGGAGTCTCTTGGCTTATGCTTTGCAGATGTCCATAACTTAATTGGGCCAGCAGGTGACCAGGATTAGAAGGTCACCTTATGATGATGATCAGCCCGTGGCTGAACATGGGCAGCTCACAGTAACACATTGGGGCTGTTGTACCCGCGCTCGAGCCCTGCGCTTTTCAACACGTCTGCTTTGGATATTAGATGCTCTCCGCCTGAAATCTGTCCCTTGAGGTTGAGTTACAAAATCTAATAGTGCCTTCTGGCCCTAAAAAAATGTGTCAATCCAGTGAGGTGGTGGTTTTGCTTAAAGGTAAAGCAATCCAGGGAGCTTTCGGGTCTGGATGCAACAATCAGTGATTATGGAGTCTATCTTGACATTTATTAGTTGTTAATGGCAGTGCTTCCAGAGACCTAAGCACTTTCCAGGCAGCCACACAGCATCCTTGGCCTGCAAGAGCTGGTAGTTTAAGAACACGCAAACACTAAAGGAAACAGCAAAAATAAAAAGGGGTTTTAAAGGTTGGGGGTTTTTTTTCTTTGTCATTAACCCTCACTTGAGTGACTACTAGTCAGATGGTGGTAGGCAGTTTCTCAGAGGTAGAAATATCCACGGGGAAGGGAGTTGCAGGTTGACCTAGATGGGCACGGTGAGGTCAGTTGGAGCTTGGCCTTGGTCCTCTCCAGGTGTAGTGAGTGCCAAAACCAACAAGGATTTGGCTATAGTCTGGGCAAGAAAAGTCATTCCCTGGGCGAAGAGTCTCAGTGACAGCAGCAGAGGTTGTGGCTGAGAAGGAGGGCAGCAGAAAAGAAACCAAAGGCAGGAGGTCATGTTGAAGAATGTTGATCCTGAAACATTAATGGTGCTGGGACCATCTGTAAAGGCTGGTGATCCTGAAACTGTGGCAGTACAGCTGCTTCTTTCCTACCAGAAAGGAAAATCCTGGAAGGCTGAAATCCTTTTGGGTGGTCCTTTCCACTAGTGTCTGGTGCTGTCCTGCAACTAAGGATGGAGGAAGGATTTGGGCGTCTCTGCTCTCTCAGGCCAGGCTGATGAATGACATTCCAAGACAAATGAGCATTACACAGCAAAGTTAAGTCACTCAATCTCAATGTTGGCTTAACCAACATGGACTGAGTAATTTCTGAGCAGAGCTTTTTGCTCGCCAAACTATTCTCTCGACTGTTACCTTTGGGGCTGCCATGTGATATGAAAAGGCCTTTTTTCCAGAAGAAAAGCTTCTTCCAGCAAATAAGAGAAACAACTCACTGCAGTGACTCTCAGCATACAGCAGAGACAAGTGGATGAATGGCCAGGGCAGGGGGGAAATGCAGTTAATCCCATCACTGAGCCTTTCAATATCTATTTATTTATTTATTTTCCAGTTTTCACCGAAGTCCAGAAACTGGAATTCAACTCTGAACCCTTCATCTGAATGACTTGGACGGGTCTTTTTACCTGTCTGGGTTTTCCCATTTGTAAAGTATGGGTAATAACACCAGGTAACCTCAGTAACTGCAGAAAATGCCCCCATGGAAGCAATTAGCAGATCAGAGAGAACAGTGTCATTGTTCAGAGATCACAGAGGACTGTGTAGAAATGTTTTCAAGTGACCATGTATTACTTGCTTGGGGTGATCTCAGATTTCAGAGTCATCTCACACCACACCCCGTGTCTCTTCAGACCGTAGCAGTGATGCTGGAAGAAGAGCCCCAGTCAGCCAGACCCTGATACGCACATTTCTTCCATTTCCACTAAAGCCAATGCATTTAAAATTATTTAGACTCATTTATCTAAAATAAAAGAGACTGCTACCAGTGCAGGTCCTCTAACAGATCCCTGAACACTTAGGATTTCTCCTGGCAGATGACCTACATATGGATAAACTCCTTTTAACTAAGTTGATGATAACTACATAGGCTTATCCACCGTGTGACTGCTTTCAGAAGCACCGGTGCTCCTGCACATCTGAAAAGGGGCCCAGTATAAGTTTCCTCTGAAGATGAACCTGTCTGCTTCCCCTCGGGGCAGCAGCAGATTTTGGGGAAGGCAGCAGCCACTGCTCCTCTGAGCTGCTACTCCAGGCTGCTCACAAACCCACAAAGGCATCGGTTAAGTCTCTCTGTGCTCCTCGGCTTTTGTTTTCAGCCAGAAAGAGTAGGGACTTTAAAAAAAAACAAAATCATCAGAATAATCAGTCATAGCTGCGTCCCTGCAGATCCAACATCTCCTTTTGGATCCTCAATCCGGCTTGTTAAGAAGGCAGGAAACTGAACAGGCTGCTGAGACCGGGCTGGGGCATCCACACTGAATACGGCAGCAGCCCCAGAAGGGTGGGAATGGCACGGCTCGAAACTTTTACAAGTGCTTGGGAGGGACGAGGGCTTGCAAGAGCCAGGCGAGATGCCTAGAAGCTTAAAGAAAGCTGAGTGGGGCTCAAAAAGCACTCCCCGGGGACAGACCATCTTTTCGACACAGCCAGAGATTGCCCATATGTCTCTAGAGCCCGTTGCACGCTACATGCTGCATTGATTGTGCACAGCAGCCCAGCCCAGAACAAATAAGCTGCCGCTGCTGTGCTGGATGGGGGAACATCCTGGTGTTGCTATGACATTCCTTGTCAAGTTTTCAGACTCAAATGGATCCCACATGGGGGGAGTGCATCGGGCTCTGCTGGCAAGCGGGAGGTTTGGAGGCTGGAGTGCTCCCCCGTCTCCCGCTCGTGGAAACAAAGCATCTTTTATGCTTCCTTCCAAGCAGGACAAGGGGCTGAAATAAATCATCAAGTGACCCAGCCACTCCCCTGCTATTATAACAAGCAGCTGGAGGGCCACCAAACCCGGGCACGGCTGCTAGTCAAACAGGCGCTTTCCCGTCCGCCTTTTATTTGGATTCACTGGTGGCACTCTGGGGGTTTGCCGCTTCTTTCTTTGCCTCCTACGGTCCAGAGACACTACCAGTAAAACCCCAAAGTGATATTAAATAAAATAAAAAAATAAAAAAAAAAATAAAGGGGGGGGGGGGAAGGGCTGGGCTCGCAGCCAGCTGTTGCTAACAGATGTGCCTGTGAGCATCGCCAAGATGAAGGCGATGCAGCCGATGCAGCCTGCTCGCGAAGCAGAGCCCATCGTTCCGTGGGGCACAACAAGCAATGGTGGGAGGTTAAGTAAATCCCAGGGCACAACTTCTGCCAGTTGTGGAAAGCTTCCAGAAAAGGGCTCAGGAGTCCACAAAGAAAGGCTGAGGAGCTCCCTGGAGCAGACAGTAGGCGCCCAAACACTGGCATTCTGGCACCAAAAATATACCCCTGTGTTTTTAGGCTTTTATGCGCCCACTTTGAAGATTGTAGGAGTGTATTTCAGGGGCCAGACTGCAAGTCCCCACCTTGTCCAGGTTGGATGGGGTCGGCTTACACGACCTTTGAAGGTGAAGCAAGTCTACGGTGGAGTCAAAAGCAGATGCCCACGTCTTTTGCTGCTGCTTCAAAGCCACCTTCCCTCCATCCCTCCCCTCCTCTGGGGTCTGTCCTGCGCTACGCAGAAGTGGTGGCTGCTGCAGCCCGATGGGGCTCGTTTCCTACCTCGAACCACAGCCTCCAGGAGCAGCGAAAAGCTGAATTTTGGCGTTGCCCTGCAAACCAGCTGCTTTTCTGGGCCTGCTGCCTCTTCTGCTGGAAAGGGAGAGGCGCAGCGGGAGGGAGGAGGCTCCAGCTGGGAAGGTGGGGAGGGCGAAAGGAAAACCGGGAGGGAAGTGCCTGAGCAATTTCACAGCAAAGGCAGCGTATGAAGTTGCTTCGGTTCATGGTCTGCACTCTGGGGTTTGTCTGTGGGAAGCCTGCAGGGGTGTTGCAACCTGCCAGTGCCAATAAACATCACCACAAGACCAGAGGAGCTCAGGGCCTGCAATATGAAAGGCAAAGAGAGGAAAATTAGAAGGAAAAATATGAAGTTAATAAAAATCCTTTATCCAATCAGACTCTAAAGAGAGCACAGCCATGGGCTGGAAGCAGCAGCCGGGCGCTCTGAGCCCTCACTTTGCTTAATTACCTAATAGTTTGCAGAGCCCCTTCAGCTTTATGAGTTGCACATTTATTCGCAGCTGTCCTGCCTTGCAGGAGCCATGGTAGCTGCTGGGGGGGTGCCTCTGCCTGTGCCCCCTGCCTGGATGCAGGGAGATGGGGTACTGCAACCCAGATGCTCCAGATCTCAAGGCCTGAACTGGCTAAAGCCATTGAGGGAAAAAAAAAATCTTTTTTTTTGCCCGCTAAGGGAAAGAAATTCCCCCCTCCCCTCTGTTTGCATAACAGGTCCTCTGGGCGTTTTTTCTGAGTCTGTATTCCCAGGACAGAGGGTTGATGATTACATGAAGATCAGCAATTGTGCCTGTGGCTAGCTGGGGGCTGGCAAGGCGGTTGCTTTGGTTTCCCTGCCCTGCTATTACTGCAAGAAACCCCCTTCTCAGCTCAGCTCCTCTCTCCTGCTGGGAGCATCTCCCAGAGCAGGGGGTGGGTGGGATGCTGGAAAAATCTTTCAGCACTTGTGGGTGCACTTTGGAGGGCTGGAGTTGGGCATGGACAGCATGGGCACACAGCTGTCATGGGTGTTTGCAGCACCACGGACCCTGACGAATAATGGGGCTGGGAACAGTAAATCTTAGAATCGCAGAATACTTTGGGTTGGAAGGGAACTTTAAAGGTCTCTAGTCCGGCCCCCTTCAATGAGCAGGGACATCTTCAACTAGATCAGGTTGCTCAGAGCCCCATCCAACCTGACCTTGAACGTTTGCAGGGATGGAGAATCTCCCACCTCTCTGGGCAACCTGGGCCAGTGTTTCACCACCCTCATTGTAAAAAATTTCTTCCTTATACTTAGTCCGAATGTATCAGCTTAAAACCATTACCACTTGTTCTGCCACAACAGGCCCTTCTGTTTTGCTCCGGGTCAGGCTGATGCTGGATTTAGTGAAGTTTTTCTCTAAGTTGGACTAATCGGGACTTCTGGGGTGTGTTGTCTTCCCCTGTGTCATGGGGTCCTCACTGCTTCCTGGTATTTTTCCCTTGTACCCCATCCCAGCATCTCAGTTCTGCCAACTCAACTCCCTGCATCCCCATCCAGCAGCCTGGCACAAATGCAGGCATTTCAAAATGTATTCAGCATCCTGGCACCAGGCTCTGCTGATGGGAAGGTCACAGCAGCTGTCATGCAGGCAGAGAAAGCCAAGCCCTGCCTTCAACAGATTGTGAGAAGCTGGGTAGAGTTCTCTGTGCTGACAAAGGACCTCTTGATACCTGCTGCCTCAGCGTGTCCCAGGAACAAACAGTGCTTGCAGATCTCTCTTATCAACAAGAAATTATTTGCAAGGTGCCCATGACTAGAGCACTTCAGCTTTTGATTAACAGCTGGGGCAAAACTTAAAGGTACCATATGCAGGAGTGCTTGTCCCCCAGAGCTGGGTGATTACTTCTGGGTTTTGTTTCTGACCCTTTTTGGGGGGAGGATGTTTGCCTAGATAGCTATGGAAAAACATGATGACTTTTTCAGGGCTCTTAAACCCAGAGGGAAGCAGTCATGACTGACTTGCAGGGATAAACACTGACCATCTGGGAGGAGCTGATGGCTTACTTTGCAGCTGAGCACCATTAACCCCACCTGGTCACTAATCCCCAGGAAATTGAATCAAATCACAGAACTGGAGGATAAAAGAGTTGAGGGGACCTTGTGAGATCATCTTATCTGACCCTCTGCAATGCCACAACACCAGGGAGACCCTAGTCCAACACTTTTTGGTGTTACAAGCTAAAAAATGGGGAAGGAGAGGGAAAGGAGAAGAAGAAAATAGAAGAAAGTGTTTAATGAGAACAGCGGTGTTATTAATTCAATGCACACCCTGTTGTTTTTCCCTCTGCTGGCAGCGAGGTGTTGGTATAACTGAAGAGCAGAGATTTCTTATGGCACAAATAGTGGAAAATTTGGGTTGAGTGTCTCATTTTTGTTTCTGCATTAGGAAGGTCTTTCTGCTCCCTACCTGTAGTATGTTGCTGCCAAAAGGAGATGGGACCTCAAAGCAAAGCCTGCCCAGGAGCCCTGGACTCTTCAGCTACAGGGCAGTGTCAGCTGTGTGTTTGTAGGGTACGTGCTCTGATCATGGCTGTGTGTTCCCACACCTACAAGGTGACCCTGGTTGGTGGATTGGTTGACTTTTCTCCTGGGCAATTGCAGTTGGGCTTTGTGTGATGAAGCTCCTGTGATCCTGCCCTGTGCCCCACTGCTTCGGTGAGACAGCGGAGAGATACCTTATTCCCTTAACAGGTTAAACTGGACCCAGAAATTACTCTGCACATAACTCTGGTCTCCCTCCCTGCCGAAAGCAGCGTGAAAGGTAAGTGCAGTTCATCCTCATACATTCAGCTAGCAGGTGGTGGGGTTTCAGAACCCCACCTCCTAGATGTTTGGGTGTAGACATATCTTTGTCCTAGTCATAGAGAGACTTCTACGTAGCCTTTGGGGTGTTTCTCAGATACCTGGGCCCAAGTACAAGTTGCGTCATACATAACCAATTCACCAAGCTTCAGTTCATTTTTCATGGCTCTGCATGGGGTACCACCACCCTGAGTGCTCCCAATACCAGGTGTTGAGCACTGATTGGGCCCTGATGCCTTGCTCTTGCCAGGAGACAGGTTAGATATGTCTGCTGGTGGACACACTACCTGCTAATTTCACTGCTGAGGCTGTGAGCTCTACCTAGCAGAGCTCCTAACAGTGCCCAGTGAAGCTCAAGGATCCGCAGAGATCAACCTTTAAGAAAGGTAAGATGTTCTCCCCTGGGATTTTGTGGTCCATGGGACCCCAATCTGAAACCTTAGGCCACCTACTGGGGCACCTACATAGGACCCGGGGAGCCCAATGCAAGACATTGGTCTAGTAGTGATGGGGTTTGACCTCATATTATTACTGGGAAAATCCACTTCGTGGTCTTTTCTTGGTGAAAGAATAGCTAGGTTTTGTTACAATAGCAGACACAGAATTTTTTGTTCTACTTGAAAGAAAAATGGCAAAAATTCAAATCAATATTGTGCTTTAAGTGAGTGTGTGAAAAAGGTTCACACAGATGTCTTTTTCTGCATCTCCCAGCTCCATTTTCCTCATTTGGGCTCATTGTGAAATTGTTTTATGAGACATGGACAATATAAGTAAAACAGGCAATTTTTTTCATACCCATTGATATTTTTGAAAGAGAAACTATAAGGCTTCCACTAAATCCCAGTCAGTTTTAAAAAGGACATAAATAAATTAAAAGGTTCAGGATTCAGAAGGAAACTGAACAAAAATAAGATGACCTGGGAATAAAATATAATAAAATAAAAATCCCCTTTCTGTAAATATTAAACAGAGGTAGAAAAATTCTCTCATTTCCCCAAACTGTTCTGTGTAGGAAACTTGATATGATGGGAACAAAAGGCTATTGTGGTTTTCTGTGTTGCAGAAAAGGAAGATGGTAGATACTTGCTTAATTGAAGTTAAAATTAATAATTTCTTCATAGAAAGGCTTTTGATTAAGTCCAAACAAGTCCAAACATATAATCTGAAGCTGCAACTGATAGAGGCCGTGTAAACCTGGTTTTTCATACCCTCAGTGCACATTTTGATTCTTATTTCCATTTTTCCAAAACATCTCAAAGCCCCACACTGGGCACTTCTGAAAACCCGCCTGTTGTCTAATTAGGATCTGAGCTCTTTTGAAAATGTATCTCCAATTGGGAGAGCTGACCACTTGTGTAAATCTGGAACAGCTTTTCAAAGGGAATTAGATGTCAAGTTTTGAAAACAGCAGTAGGCATTTAAATACCACCGAAAGTTTGGCTGTAGGTGCTCTGAGGATAATAACCCTTTCTTCCCTTCATCTAGTCTTTCTTTAGTGTCCTCTTAGATTGTAAATCATTCTGTGTACAAGCTGTCTCTACCGTTTGCGTGTGCATCAGAGCCCTGACTTTGGTTAGAGCTGCTAACCATTGCCAGAAATGCATTTGAAAATATTGATGGTCGGCCCTTTCATGTCTGTAAGTGAAGAAGGATGCAGAACTCAGACATAAATTGGCTTTAATCTTAATTGGGGCCATTATCCCCCTTTTTTACAGTTTCACGCCGGGCAACGCTGCAGTAGGTATTACTTGTGCAGGCGGCTCGGCGTAAGCCAGACTAGCAGAGGGAGTTTGATGTGAGCTTAGTTGTTGCACGCCCTGAGACCAGGTTTAATGTTCGATCTGACGTGCGTGGCTTCAGCTGAGATGCCCCAATGAAGCAACAAGTGACTATTCGCTCCCGCTCCCCTGCATCTCAGCCCCTAAACCCATCCCGCATGATGCGGTGAGTGCTGGGTCCAGCTCTTTTACCAGCTCATCACGTGCGAGGGTTCCTGGAGACACGGGAGGGAATTTGTGAGCTCCAGACACATCTCTGCGGCTGCAGAGGGTCGGTCCATCTGCTGCAGGGTGTACTCTTACGTGGAGGCGGCGGAGCTGGCTGCCAGCTCTCAACAGACAGATCAAAACAGCATAAAACTAGATTAGTATCTGAAGTCCGGATGAAATTCCCTGACGTTACCCTTTAAAAGTTTCAGGTGGAGGATAAAGAAAAATCTTGTAACTCGAAACCTTCTGATGTCCAAATTGTTATGTTACATAGGAAATCTCCTTCTTTCTTACAGCCCCTGGTGGACTTTCACTGATGAGTGACTGGGCCATCTGTTTAATTTCACGATTAACATATGTGTCGTGCAGTTACAAACGCTTTCCTCCCAGCGCTGTCCGGCTGCCCGTATCTGAAGTGTAGCTGATTTCGGTCCAAAAACCACAGCAGGGCGTGTAATTAATAAGGGTAATGTTGTGATATGATAAGTGCTGCAGTTTAGTGTGTGGTTGAGCCTATTGTTAACCCCAGAGCTGTTAATTTCAGGGTAATGTTTTAAGCTGATTTACATGAGAGATAAGCAAATTCATCTGTATTACAGCAATAAGACTACTTAGCACTTATCCAGCTGCAGATCTTAAAGCACTTTATAAACATTAATGAATTAAACTCCATGTTCAATGAGGCTGCAAACAAAGTTACAATGTTATAGCCCCATTGCTTGGGCAAAATCCAGAAGAGTGGTAGAGAAATCACTATTTTAGAAACACAAGTAGAGAGCAACATTTCTTATTAGTAGTTGTTATAAGGCTATTTTGAGGCTCTGTCCTTCTTTTGACACCTGGGGCAAAACTCCCTTTATCTTTGATGGGTATTCAATGCTGGGTCTCCCCTTACAACTTAATAGTGAAATATCTCCTGACTAAGAGCCAGTCTTCAAAACACACCACTGATAAATTAAGAAGAGGGAACGGATGAGGTTTTTTCCCATGGTGTTCCAATCTATAGTAGAGAAATGTCTTCTATGTCCCATTTCTCTATGTCTGCATCTTCTGTCTCTACTCAACAACAAGATGAAAAAGGAGGTCTAAATTTTTGCAGAAGTCAATAGGGGTCTATTCCTAGCTCTGTGCAGTCAGCTTAAAGGGTCCTAGTGTTTTGCAGTGGCTTTAGATCAGACCCTGAATATAAATGCTCCTTCTTGTTTAAAGATAGGTAACTCCACAGTAAGCTAGCCAAACCCATCTCGTGAGTACTAAAGGTACTTGTACCAGTACCTAAAGGGTGCCTACAGGGAGAGATGGGGAGGGACTCTTGATCAGGGAGTTTAGTGATAGGACGAGGGGGAACTCTCCCCTGAAGGAGGGGAGAGTTAGATTAGATATTAGGAAGGAATTCTTTAGTGTGAGGGTGGTGAGATGCTGCCACAGGTTGCCCGGAGAAGCTGTGGCTGCCCCATCCCTGGAGGTGTTCAAGACCAGGCTGGATGGGGCTTTGAACAACCTGGTCTAGTGGGAGGTGTCCCTGCCCATGGCAGGGGGGCTGGAACTAGATGGTCTTTAAGGTCCCTTCCAAATCTAACCATTCTATGATTTTATTTGTCCTACAAAAAATCTCTCATAGATTAAACAGGACTTGCCTCAGAGGTTTTGCAGCATGTAGTGGTGCCCTGTAGGGATTTTTTTGTGGTGGCATGGGCAGTTCTCAGTAAGACAGCTTTGATTGTTGTTTAGGGTTTCATAGAAGGGATACTGACTTCAGTTGGATGTGATCCTGATTGCTTGTACTAGGCATTTGACTATTCAGTAGAAAGGGCAAATAGGAACTTTAAACTCTCAGCAACCGGCAAATCAAATGTAACCACAGCTGGAGAGAGCCCATGCAAGGAGACGGACTAGAAAGGAGCTGCAAGCATCCCCTTTCTGCACAGGGAGAACAGAGTCAGAGGAAGATCAGGCCAGATCTGCAGTGAGCTCCTTACCTAGCATCAGTAGGGTTCACCTTCTAGGTGCCCAAATAAATAGCCATATTTTCTAGAGCTTGGGTGACCTGCACTTGCTATGTCTGGCCACCAGCATCATGTAATGATGGTTCTCACACACTCTGCCCTCACTTGCATTTCAGGGAGGGTCACAGTCTCATGACAAGCTCTGAAGAAAAATGTTACTGAATGCAGCACCGAGGCACAAGTTGCATCCTCTAGTCATGTCCCAAAGGCCATTTCTGCACTGAGTTGCCTGTGCCCATGTCCACCGTTGCTGCATCCCAAAACAGACCCAGGGCTCTGCTGGTGGGGGAATTGCAGGGCAATGCAAAGCTTTGTGTTCATGTGGTGTTGGCAACGGTCTCGTTATCACAAGGACTGACCTTGCATCAAGGCATCTGGAAGCAAGTCTGCTATAACTCCACCTTAGTTACTGAGGGGAAGGGAAGGGCCAAGTTGGAGAAGTCTTACTGAAGACACTGACTGCTGTATGCAATGGGTCCAGAACACTGTAATTCAAGACATCTTCCTCTAATGTCTGGGACCAGCCCTGGAGAACACACTTGCACCAGCTTTTTTTTTCTCATATTCAACATAATTTCTGCATAAATCCCCTTTTAATGTTGGCTGAGATTGTTGTGGGCATCACCTGTGATTCGTGTTTGCATGGAGCACTGTCAGAGAGAGCGTGAGGTGCTTTCAGCTGTGGGTTTTTAATTGCTGGTGTCACCGAAAGGGCTGTCTCATGGATCTTTGTAAAGCTTGCTGAGAGATAGGGACCCACAGGGGAGAGGAAAGCTGCATTTATCTGGTTGGAGTTCCCTGATACATGAGCTGGGGCACACACCGTAAGCTTTTTGCTTACAGACAGAAAATAATCACTAACAGGAACTTTCCTCCTTCGGCTCATCAGAAAAAAAAAAAAAAGGAAAAAAAGGTATGCCAAGAAAACTCCTATCCAGGGCCTCCTAGACACTTTCCCAGTGCCAGAGGATGATCTTTAAACATCTGTTACAGCTCTGCACATGAAAGGCTCACAAGCACATTAGTTTGCATGTTCAGTCATCCCATCTCCAAGGGGAATGTGCTCATGGGCTGAGGGAGCTATCTGCGGGATGCGATCGTTGGTGCTGCAGCCAGGTACTTGGCAAGCCAAGCGGGTGACGACGTTCTTGGCATCACACCTGCCTTGTGTAATCAGCCACGGGCGGCGATTTCTGCGTTGCTATCTCGCTCTGCACGGGGAAGAGAGCGGCTGCGAGCTCCCAGCTGGAGCTGGCTGAGCCAAGCAGCTCAGGGGGAAGGATTTTGTCTCCCCTTTCGAGGCAGAGCTGTGAAAAACCTCGCACCTGATGGGTTTTCCCCTCCCTATCTAGAATTGAAGATGCCCAGCGAACTTGACGGATGGTCTTTGGCTTCAGCTTCTGAAACAGTTTTTAGGTAAAGCCTTCTTCTTCCCTGGGAGGGGATGGAGGTGACTTGCAGGAGGTGACACGCCACCCTTGCCTCACCGAATGCATCTGTAGCTTTCCTGGTGGCTTTAGGAACAGCCTCAAAATCACCAAGGCAATGGCAGGAGCTGAGTCCAGATGTTATCAGCTCCTTTTGGTTTGCTTTGGCAGTGAAACCCACCTTCACACGCTGGAATATCTTGTGACATAAACCCCCATCACCGGCAAAAGACGTAAAAAGAAACATTGAGTGTCATAAAAGGGCAATTTGTCACATGTGTCCTTTCACCTCACAGCCAGGAAATGGAAACTCACCACAACCGCATGCAGACTTCTGAGACCCGTTGGACATCCCCATCCTCTTCTTGTGTGTTAGTTCTGCAATTCTAGACTAGCATAAGCACCATCCAAAGCAGCATCCTCTCCCCCGTCTGCCACCAGAGTAACAATTTGGGTGACTGCGAGTTTTCTAACCATGTCTTTGTACCAAATATGCTAGAAATCACCCCAGAAGAATCAGTTTTCTAAAAAGTTTTGTGCTTCTTGGCATTTGCCCAACCAGAAATGCTTGCACTAAGCAATGCCTCCCAGGCCAGCTCTTTCAGGTGAGGAGGCAACAGAAAAAGAGGTCTGCTGAGATGTCCTTGTGTCTGTATCACGTGAGCGTTCAAGCCTGGGCTTGTCTTACCTAAAACTCTTTGGTCAGTTGTCCCACTCCTCTCTTATCTCTTCTCCAGATTTATTTCAAAGAAGGTATTTGGACTGGTTTAGGCTGAACTCTCCTGTTAAGTTCAGTCCTCTGCTATATATAGCAACGTATCCAACTTATACTTGGATTTAAGACTTTTTGCATGGCGTAGACAATTATTTCCTGGGAACCAGGGGCAGAACAACACCTCGTTTCATGGAGCACACCAGGCAAGTGCTACACAAGTAACAGCTTTTGGTCACCAAAGGTAAAGGGCTGGGGTTACAGCTACTTGCCTGGAGATAAGCATTTCTTCCTGGGCTGCTCTGCTCCTGCCATCTGCGTGGTCGGGGGACTGCCTGTTTCAGGAAAGAGGACACAGAGATGGGGCAAAACTCGATCCTAAACCTCATCAGAGCTTCTATTTTTCTCTCTCTTTTTCTTCACTCTCACCCCATTTAATTCAACTCTTGCTTTCCAAATTTGCAATAGTGGGTTATTTTGTATCTGCAGACACAAATCCAAATCCTGATCCCATTAAAGTTAGTGGCAAAACTTCCAATAATTTCAGCTGCACCAGAACTTGGCTCACTGTGAAGAAAATGTTGTTCTGAAGGCAATATGTACTGCCACAAGGATTCAGACATCCATAAATCCATCAGAGCAATGAGTATTTCCATCTGCCATCCAGCATTTGGAGCCGGGTGTGTTAACAGTATGAGCTAGAGAGTGAAAGTTACCAGCAAATGCATTTCTGCAACCATTTCTCCCGCTCTTATTAATGAGGCTTTTGCATTTACTGGCAGAAGGATAAAGAACAGCTTCCAGAGCACAGTGGTTTATGTGCAGGTTGGGGTCCTGGGACAGAAGCTTGGATGCAAGTGTGATGGACACCTTCAAAATGTTGTAGCTAAACCTGTTTTAAAGAGGCCAGCTTGGGTCTCAAGAAAGCTGAGCTCATTTCCCAGCTCTGCCACTGACCTTCTCTGTGTCCTGGGGCAACTCATTTGATCTCACTGTGCCTCAGTCCCTCTGCTACAGCATTTCTAGCTCCTATCCTTTGCCTGTGCAAACTTTCAGACAAGGCTGTAATACACATAATAATAGTAATAACAATAATGACAATCTGGTACATATACTGCATCAGATCTCAGCCACCCGCATCTGGCCAGCTGCATTCTGGCAGGACTCTCACAGCCGAGCAGCACACACGGGAATCCTTTAGCTGGGAAAAAAAACCTTTCCCGGTGAGTAATTTTAAGGACTAGACTGGTAGCAAAGCCAGAGTGAAACCTGGAGGCAATTTTGCTGGCGTTCTGAAATGAGTTTTATTTAAGTCCATAAATGTTTTTGAAAAGTCTGTTTTAACGGAGGCCAGAGTGCCCTGGGGTGACTCTCTTTAAAGTGCTTTGTTTTGTTAATAATGATTTGTAAACGGCGTCTGTCGGAAGTGTCGCTGCCACTATCTTGGAAAAGTCTTGGCTGGGAAACACAGGTACCTTGTGTTACTTAACGTGCTTTGAGTGTTTTTCCTTGCAATAAGGCCTGTTAATGCTGTGAGTCTGTGTGGCCACAGCTGCCAGGGCGAAACGATGCTCTGCTGAACACCCAAAGTCTTGGGCTAGATTCAGCCATCCCTTCCTCTGGTGGCATACGGGAGGTCACCACAGGGAACAGATGGCATTAGCACAGGGCATGGGGAGCAGAACATCTTTGGGAACTCACCAGGTCATTTCTGAGTGAGGGGAATACTCATCCCTGGAAGATCCCTGTTGCAAACACAGCTGGATGGTGCTAGCGTGTGAAAAAAAAGGACCCATCTCACCTGTTGGAGGGAGGATTCAATTCATGGCATGGAAAATGTCCTGCTGGGATGCAGAACAGCAGCTGTGGGGATGCCCTGAGCAGGGAAAAAAAGGCCAAAACCACCAGTCTTGCGTTAATTGTCAGAGAAAGGAAAAAACACAGCTACTTCAATGTCTGTATTTGTATTTAGTGGGAGTTAAGACCCTTAACTCCCTTTAGGAAATACTCAGAATTGTACTCGCTGCAGATATGTCTCCAAGCATGTACTGTGTGAAAACATGACCACTGCTATTTCCTTTTAAAATCCCACGATTTGGTTTGCCTACAAACACTGTTTCAAGCCTTTGCATCCTTTTTGGAAGACCCAGCATCATCTTTTTTTTGGGATCCACAGCGCTATTTCCGCCTCTCAAATCTGCTCCAGCAGCTTCAGTTGGGATAAAATTACAACGGCCATCAATCCAGCCCTCCTACTTCAGAGCACGCACTAATCACCGCGGAGGGGAAGGAAGCAATTTTCTTCACACTTTATTACCCCACGGCCCCGTACGTTACGGACCTCGGGGCTGCTCTTTGTTTCGCATCCTCGCGGAGCATCCGTCATCGTCTGCTGATGGAAAAGCCTGGCTGGACAGACCACCGTGGTGCCCAGACGGGATCTGCCTGACCTAATGCAACCGCCTGCAAGCTTGGCTGACACCAGATCTCCTTCTCCAGTCGGTGGAGAGAGCGGGAGAGGGTCAGGGGATGATTCATCCCATGCAAAGAGAGGTGTCCGAGGCAAGAAGAGATAAATCACCCTGTGGAAGCCCTGACTCTGCCTTGGCTATAGGTGGAGCCTGTATAATTCACCTATATGAGATAGTTAACTTCTAGATGGCTGAAGTGAAGGGAGGTGTCTCTCGCCTCCCTCGGCCATGCCCTTCTGCAGGATTTCTTCTTCAGA
Organism: Tringa tobata; assembly: GCA_033628505.1. Classification (NCBI taxonomy): domain Eukaryota; kingdom Metazoa; phylum Chordata; class Aves; order Charadriiformes; family Scolopacidae; genus Tringa; species Tringa tobata. The sequence continues at coordinate 1,421,258 of JAHREE010000422.1, read as the reverse complement.
TGAATGAAATACCAGAAGATTTGCTTATGCTACGTTAAAAGTAGCCCTGAGCACACTGCCTCTTAGCAGGTTGACGCTGGGACGCTAGCACAATATGGATGTGAAATGCTAATAATAATTGCTATTTTGGAATAGGGTGATAAAACTGCTGAAATTCAGTGGAAGGGGCCAGCAAGAAGTCCTGTTCCGAAGTGATTGTGCACTGAGATGGGGTGAAAGTGGAGGGGAAGTTTTATTAATTATTGTGCTTAAACCTGAGTGAAATGGCAAACAAGGCTGCTTTTAAAACTTCCCAGCTGTTCTTTCCTTTGTTCTGGTGACTGCTTGGAAGTCTGAGCAGTGATAAAAGCAAGGACTCTTAAAGCAGTTTGCGAAGTTGTAGGAGACTTTAAACAGCTGGTATGATAAAACACCCACATTTCCCCTGACAAATGTAAGCTCCACCGGTAGCTTTTAGAGAAGGGATCCATACCAGAGCCATAAAAGAAATAAAATGGTTAAGTGTAGAGGTGACGTCCTGGGTTTTCCCAGCTCAGTAAAGATATATCTAACCAGCCATTATCACGCAGGTGCACGTATATCATTCAACATCAGACATCAAGGAAAAATAATCGCCTGGAGTGAGAGAGTAAAGTTCAATGAAAGTTTGAAAGCATTACACACCAGCACTCCTAGAAGCATAATCAGACACCGACAAAAAATGCTTTTGTTTGGTTGATGAGTTTGGGTTTTCTGGCTGCATCAAATGAGATCTCATAGAAATCTGTCTTCATTAGACTTCTTCTAAAAACAATTGTACATTTCCTGGAAGCTCATTAACAGGGGAGCATTGCCAGGCTCTTATTCATAATGGCCCTGATTCAGCAAAGTACTTAAACATGTGCTCTCGGCCCAATGATTTATACTAGAGGGTATAAAAGTAACCCAAACTTTTTCTAATTTGCAGAAAATACTAAGTCCAGATTTCAATTGCATTTTCAGTGAAAATTTCCATCATTGCTTCTTATATTTGGTCTGATCTGTTTTGAATGATAACATGTTCAATATCTGCCTAGCTATGATTCCATCCGTCAGCATAAAGCTTAAAATCATTGGTGACTCTGCCTCTGCATCCTCTGATTCCTCCTCATCTCTCCTGGAATATTTCAGATTCCCCTTCACACTGGGAGGGCAGCAAGTCATACCTGTTGGGGACAGGGGCATCTCTGTCTTTGTCCGGTGTCATCCTGCTTGGACAAAAATTCAACACAAACACTTGAGCTAATTAACTCTTAGTCTCAACATCTCCTAGCCTAAGTGTCTCTTTCCCACCAGTAATATACATTCCTTGAATTTTTTTTCTCCTGCATTCTCTTGCTAGAAACAGTTGTTTGTGTCGAAGAACCAGCTCTTCCCTGCCTCAGCTGTTGCTTCAAGTCTGCCTCCTAAAATGCATGTGTTGGAGGAGAGCTGCAGACCTGAAGGGGTATTGTGGTAGGTTACTTTGAAGTTCTCCAAGTTATGCAGTATGTTTGGACATCAGGCAGTTTTTGAGGTTCTTTACAAGTGTCTTTCCCCTGGTTTTTTTTGGTTCTTGCCAAGGGAGCTGCAATGGAAATGTCGACGGTGCTGTAGGATGGCAAAGCCCTGCCGTTACGTGTACTGTGGGCCAACAGGCTCTGCTGACTGTCCTGCTGGGACATGCTGAAAGCCTCCAAAGATATTATTGCTTTTGGGTCCCCCTGCTTTTCATCACCTAACTTGAGGCACCTCAGCAGGAGACCGATTTTCGGGAATGCAAATCCTGCCTTTGCAGACTGGCTGCCTGTCGTTCTTGTACCTGGGCATTTCTCACCCCCTTTCAGCTCTCAGGTGTAAGGGATGGCTCCTCATTGAGATGGACCACAGGACATGCAGATACCGCTGCCTCTCTGCCCCAGCCTTGAGCCAGCCAAACCCTGACCAGCAGCAGGACTGCTCCCAGCCTGGCCAGCACAGGTTTGGCTTTACAAACATGCAAAACATTTACCTGTCCACCAGACTCCAAAGGAGAATGCAGGTAAAGGTCTTTCATGTAGTTTTATTTTTTGAAGCAGTTTAAATATCTTTTCCTCTTGCACTTTCCTCACTAGAACAGATTTGCTGTTCCCTGCTAATTGTGATTCAGCTTTGGTCTTGCAGTGGAGGACCTTATCCCAACCACTGCCAAGTGACCAACATCTACCACTGCTTTGCCCAGTTTATTGCTACTTCACTGTTCCCCTACTGTAGGCTGATAGCCCCAACTGCGATTAAGTTCCTACTACATACTAGGCAGAGATTAAGATCGGTCTGAAAAGCCTGTAACCTAAATAGATGAAATAAATAAGGAGGCGAAATGATTTGCTGGGAGTAAAAGCTGATTTTCAGATTTGCACCTGATGGTGCCAGGTCTCGGTGCCTGGTCATTAATCCCCAATTGCCCGGGGGAGCACGTGCGTTACCTGCTGGAGGTCCACAGCTGGAAAGCCTTCCTGCTACAGATTTCCTACTTTCCTTCCAGTTCTGCAGGAGCCAAATCGCTCCTCGCGTGACGCCCAGAGTTATACAAAGTCTCGTTACAGAAAATGTTTTATGCTGTCGATCTTCCAAAGCATCGTCACTGGCAGCAGGGCACCGGCTTCAGAATGGGTGGATTGTGCATCCAAATGCTAATTAAAATCATTAGCAGCTCTCTCAGATCAGTTGCCAGAAGCTATCCTTCATGACAGTAACCTCATATTCCCCCTTGTCTGCTTGGGTACATTTAAGAGTTATTCTGAAGTTTATTATCTACCTTTTAAAAAATAATTCATGGTTATTTTATAGTAAGTAAGGGGAGACATCTTAAAATGATTATGTATACCCAGATAAGCAATAAAAATCACAGAGGTCAAGAAAGAAAGGGCCTGTTTTGAATGTTGCAAGTGCTCTTTATCTTCTGTTAGGTTCAAGTCCAGAATCTTTGCCAAATCCCTGAAGTCTGATATCTTTGAGCTCTCTGCCTATTACAAATGGTAGTCGCGATGCTGCTCAATGGGAAAGGGGTGGAAGGATGAAAGGGGAATTCTCAACCAGAAAACAGTCACGGCACAATATCACCATTTAGGATTTTTTTTCCTTTGCCCTGAGTTTCTAAATTCTCTCATCCTCCACTATATGAGTTTTGTATTCTTTGGAAATGGATAGAGACACGAGTTTCATGCAAGCTAGTATATGTGTGTTTGTGGTACGGATAACAACTTTGACAAGGATTTATACTGCTTACCTGAATACTTATATTAAGAGTACAGCTGCTCGAAGTCCCTGGACAGAGAAGGGTAGTTCAGTTCACTGAATATAGGCTGTGACCCTCAATAAATCAAAATAATACTGCTCTCCTCTGAACCTTTATTTGTCCTGCCTGTTTAAAGTATATTATATTTGCCTTTACCACGTCGTACAGTGGATTCCCCAGGTGCTGACACAAAGCATTTCAAGATTTGTAAGTCACATTGCACCTGCAATGTGCTGGGTGAATCCTGCAAGAGGTGAATTAATTTCAGCCACCCTGAGAGCTACTTGCCACAAGCATTTTGGCAGTGAAAACGAGTGGCTAAAACAAAGGATTTTGAGCTACTGTGGGCAATTCTTTGTGTGACTGATTGCTTTCATAGACATGGAAACTTATGCTGGAAACATGGTTCTAATAATTAAAATCATTTGGATATTTAATATAGAATGTTGGTTTCATTCTGTAACAACAAATTCCAGTGTTTCTTCTATTCTGTTTGCAGCAATTTAACTCTTACTGGTAGAATAATTTCTGATCTAAATCTGCTTCCCGCTCTCTGGTTAGCCCTAATGCCATTTATCAAATGGATTTATCCACCTATACAGTTTTTAAAAAGCACAGGATCCCGGCAATTTCTGTGGATTTGTAAGCATACCAAATCAGCAAATACAGATCTATGAATCCTAAGTAATGAAACTGTGGCTGAAGTTGTTTACTGATGCCCTTGTTGTGCTCTGGTTCTTTAGGTGGGCTGGCATTTCAGGTCTCATGTAGCTCTGTGAAAATAACGTTGCTCTTATTCCGGTTCTCTTGAGCAAAAAGCGCAGTTCCCATTAACGATGATTATTGGCAATAGCAGGGCTAATTAAGAACTGAGGTCTGCTAGCACAGCCCTGGCTGTAGAAGGTTGCCTGTAGTGCCTGGGTGAGCAGAGAAGACCCACGGTCCTGCTTGGCCTCCAGCAAAGGCTGGTTGCTGGTGGTGCTGTAAGTAAGCATCTCAGGGTGCATTGGTGTCCCTCTCCTGGCATCCATTGCACAGCAAACTGCATGTAGGACCCTATTTTTTTCTCACCAAGACGAATAAAACTACAGTGTTTGCTGGGCGTGAGCACTGCCCATGTTCATGACGCTTGTTGTGGGATAAGGGCCCTGCCCACATCTCTGACAGAGACTTCAGAGGTCTCCTTTCCTTCATCTCTTGCACAGGAGTCTGTTGGCAAGGCTCACATGCTCCTGACAGACCAGGTTTTCCATGCTGAGGAAGCAATTCCAGTGCCTACACTCTAGGCCTGAATCCAGAGACCTTTATTCAACTTTTAGTTGGTCAGGAGAATAATAAAGGAAATTGGAGGAGGGGGAGACTGAAAACCTTTTGAGGGAATGTTTTCCCATACGGTGCCAGCAGGACTGTGATGGTGTAGCCCACCATAGGGGCACATGTTAGCCATTGGCTAGTGGTTCAGCCCTGGCTGGTACACTGTCCTTGAGCCAAGTGAGGCTTTGAGGGATCATCCCCCACCTGTGATAACTTACAGATGGATATTTTGGTACTTGAAGTCCCTTTAGGAAAAGGAGACGTGTCCAAAGCTGGCTGTGGCACCCCAGAGAAAGGCATTCACCCAAGTGAATATCCTTGATTAAAGGGTTAACCCACTTTGCTCCTTAGCATAGTGCCCACAGCTGTAGATAACTGCCTGCTCCTCAGTTCAGCTCTCTTCCAGCTGAAGCTCTATTCTCCAAGTGCTCCACAAACTTGGGACCATCCCAAAGCACCTGTAAGATGGGGCTCGCTATCACCTCTTGGCCAGTCCAGCCAGTGAGCATCGCTCTGGTGCGTGAGTACCAGTGATTCCAGCACAAAAAAGTGCAGCTCTGGATGGTTTTGCTCAAAAGGTATGATGGAAACAATGTTCTTTATGCCTGTCTCCTACAGTAAGAATTTCCCATGGTGGTGGAAGGTCCTGGTCCAGCTCCTGCTTCTCTTTGAGCAAATTCAACCTCTCTCTCCTCTCTGGACAGGTTACAGAATAACACTTTAATATATATGTATATATATATATGTTTTTTGCCTCTCTGCAGGCAGGACCACAAGACATTCGGGGACAGGAGGAAAACAGGTAGAAGAAAGTGGGGTTTTTGCATCTTCACCTGGAACAGAGGAACCCTAAGGCTCTGCTCCCTGGGCAAACGACGTACTCAAATCTGCACTCCTTGGAGGTAAGACTGCGACTGCTGGATGAAAAGATAACAATTAACAATGTTCCCGGGTTTTAACCGAGTTACTGCTCAGCTGAGATCTGCTCAAATTCCTTGAAATAGCTGGTTCACCCCAAATGTGCCCAGAAAGGGAAAAAAAGCTTTTCTAAGTCCCATCCCTGCCACGCACAAAGGCTATACCTACAGCAGCTGAGCCCCACCGCTCGGTGACAGCCACCTCCGCAGCCATCCTGGGGGAGGGAAGAAGCAGTTCAGCCACATCCATCAGCTCATAGGGAATAAACATAGCAGCTCTGCGCATCATTCACCTAGCAGCGGGCCGTTTTCAAAAGTTTTACAGCTTTTTTTGCCTTTTTTTTTTTTTTCCTGGTAGTAGGAAGCATTCTTCTAGTGAACATAAGACCATTTGATGTTACAATAAACCATTCTGCTGGCTCAAATCAAAGATGAGGCACTGAGGTGTTGTAAAAATCCTTGAGTCAACGAAAGACAGCTGGTTGAATCATTTCCCAGATTTTCATATGACTCATAAATTTGTTACATAGTGAGGAAATTCCCTGAAAGCTTCTTGGCAGGCACTACCAGTCTGACCAGTAGCTAAGAAACACATAACCTTCCAGTTATAGGGGGGGAGCAGCGTGGGGAGGAAACAAAGAAGACCCTGCTTTTGGGTTTGAGCATGGGGTCAACTGGAAATGCATTCCTGCCCCCAAAGCCAGAATCCTTCCACGCAGGAGGCCAGGAGATTTAAGGGACAGCTTCTCCATTCTAGTGCATAGGTGCAGAAGAGTCTGCTTCCTCCCCCTCTCTCCTTCTGTCTATACACCCGGGTGAACACGTGCACAGAAATGCACAATCAGACCCCGTGGGGTGACCTGGTGTTGTAGATACCTGCATGCCAGCCGAATGCATGAATTCTAACCTTGGCGCTGTTAACTAAGGGCATGACATTCAGTTTCATTTCTTGACAGACAGGCAAACCCTGTCTTGTTCAGACCTCTAGAAAATGGCAAAATTGTAGATGTTTCTGTTACTGAGACCTGCATTTCTTTGGGTAGTTAGAGCTTCCAAAGGGCAAAGCCTGTCTACCTTGGGTAGGTATGTTGGGTCCTTGTGTTCCTTCATGGGAACCAATTACTTAGACAAATACAGTCTTCACATCAGTGATGTGGACCTCAGCTCCCTAATGCACTCTGTCCCAAATTAAGCAGGTCTCCATCTGTGTTAATGCCAGTACTGGGACAAGATCTTTCCTGGCATCTCAAAGACCTTTGAACCTAAAGTTGTCTCCATTACCCCAGAAAAATGGAGTGTTATCCACAAAACTCCTTCAACTTCAGATGTTGCTGGTGTAGACATCTGCATCTGAATTATTCAGTTATCCCTTCTTCATGGCCAAAGGAGAGGGAGAGCAGGTTTTTCTCATCCCAAGTTAAGCGATATGAAGCTCCAATTGTACTGATATTGTACTGATAAGCTCACAACAGTTTTTTTTTTTTCATGTCCCTGTGATATATAAAGAGTAAAACTAGGGACATATTGCTGAAAGCTGTGATGTAACTTCATTACTACCTCAATAGTAAGACCCTATGATGCAGCTTTTGGTTGTTTTGTTGAGTGTCTAAACTCTGCACCTAGTTATCCTTTGAGGAACCTCCAAGGCAAGGCATCTGCAGGGCTTGGTGAGCCAAACTCTTCTACAGCCTGGGTGTAAGTGCATTTCTGCACTGGGGATGTGCATGTCAGATTGAAGCAGAGAAGCCGTGGTGCTTTGGTGTGTTGGTGGACAGGTCACCTTAGGGTAGGTCTCTTCTCCCAAGTCACAGGTGATAGGACAAGAGGAAATGGCCTCAAGTTGTGCCAGGGGAGGTTCAGGCTGGATGTTAGGAAAAATTTCTTCACAGAAAGGGTTATCAAGCATTGGAACAGGCTGCCCAGGGAAGTGGTTGAGGCACCATCCCTGGAGATATTGAAAAGACGGGTTGACACAGTGCTCAGGGATACAGTTTATTGTTGGTTGGTGGTGTGTGGGTGTGGTGTGTAGTTGTGTGGGGGTTTTGGGTTTTTTTGTTTGGTTTTTTTTTTGTTGTTGTTTTTTGGGTTTTTTTTATGGTTGGATTAGATGACCTTAAATGTCCCTTCCAACCTAGGCAATTCTGTGATTCTGTGAATCTGTGGGTGGTTCCCCACCACTGGGACCATGGGAGGGGTACATAAACCAGCTACAACAATTGACCCCAACGTGTTGGGTTGGATGATAGGAGTGAGACAGTGTCCAGGTTGGAGAGTGTGAAGATGAGGGAGCCCACCTTGCAGAGACTTGGGGACCACCAGGGAGACATGGGCTCCAGTCTGAGAACCGGGGAGCTGAGATAGTTTCAACTAGTGCTTCAGAAGCTGTGTGACCTGGCAATTTGCCCCATGGAGTTTGCACGCATTCAATTAATTCATTAGGTAATGCAACAGCCATGGACAACCACGTATAGAACTCCCACTAACGTCCCAGTGAGCACACACAGGCACGTTTAATGTAAGGCTGCTCCCCAAATCCTGCTGTGTTTAAAAAGGCCAAAGGAAACACAAATGACATTTTGTTTCTTCTCTGTGAAAAACACTTGCAAACTCCAACCAGCAAGAATGGATTGCATTTCAGGGACTTGTTTATTCATCCCAAGCTCAAAAGATTTAAGAGTTTAAATAAAATGTCTGAATGAGGCTCCATGTATGTGAGCCTCTGAAATGCTCTTTTTAAGAGACAGACGTCTGACGCCTCGGAGGAGCTCCTTGGTGGCAGAGAGGGCTTTAGCAGCCTCAGTCGTGTGCAATTAAAGCTGATCAGGGCTTCGGACTGGTTGACAACATAGAAAATCATGCCCAACGCAGCCCTCCAAAATATTTCTCCCTGTCATACTTTTGCCACATCTTTAGCTTCAAATTGCAGACTGAAATACACAGGTTTAGGAGTAACAATATTCCTAGGAATTCAGAAACTTTACCAAACTTACTCTGACTGCTTTCCAGATTGGCTTGCCTTTTTTTTCTTTTTTTCTTTTTTTTTCCCTCTCTTTCTTTTGGTTGCTTTAATTTAGTAGAGGAAGCAAAGGCAAATAGTTTAATCATAACCATCCCTAGGGGCAATTTAGAATCATTTTCTCATTAGTGCATATAATATGCAGTATAAGTAATGTTCAATCAGATGGTTGCTACAAAGGCCTGTGCAGACACTGAAATGAAATGCACTCCAATACTATGAATAGCTGAATGAGAATAATCTTGTCTTTTTGTATCTTGCTTCTTTTTTGGTGGCTGAATAGGATTTTTTTCCCCATCTCTTTTTTGCGGGGTAGGGGGGGGACACAACCAAACTTTCTTCTAAATAGTAAAATCAAGTTATGAAAGTGGAGGGATTCCAAGGCTATTAAGGCTCCAGGGAATTCAGTCACAGACAGCCAAAGGCAGGAAGTATTTGAAGAGGGAGAAGAAAATAAAAACACGAGGGAGCAGGAAATACACGCTCCATAAAGATGACTTAACTGGGAGACATGTGTCACACATCCACAGGAAGGGTCCAACAGGAGTACGTGAGGGTATTTTGGGGGAGACAGTCGCTTCAAAGGCTTCTTCTCCCCCAAAAGCTCCTCAACATATGGTGCATTTAGCTCCTTGCCTGTTTCATCATACCAGCTTAGAATCAGAGAATCATTAAGGTTGGAAAAGACCTTTAAAATCATAGAATCCAACCATTAACCTAGCACTGCCAATTCCACCACTAAACCCTGTCCCTAAGTGTCACATCTACATGTCTTTTAAATACCTCCGGGGAGGGTGACTCCACCATTTCCCTGCGCAGCCTGCTCCAATGCTCAATAACCCTTTTGGTGAAGAAATTTTTCCTAATATCCAATCTAAGCCTTTCCTGACATAACTTGAAGCCATTTGTGTGGGTCAGGCTTTTAGGTGGATCACGGAAATGACCCCAGTTAAAAAAAAACCAAGCTATGAAGATCCAAGATAGTGGGTGTTATGTCCCTTGCAGCAAGTGAGCTTTGAGACATCCTGTTTTTCTGTTGGGTTCTCAGTGGGACAGGAACTTCTTGCACCATCTTTCCTGACAAAGCTGGCACAGGGTGTAGATGAGTAGACAAACAAAAATAAAATGCTTAGTACATGGATAACAAGGCAGCTCGGTGATCGCCCTGTTGTTCCTATCAGCTGGTGACAGCTAAACCATGGAATTGAGATCTCACGGATCATGTTGACCATGATGGGAAGCCCAAAGTGCACTGCCTGTGTTGTCAGCACAAGCTGGGAGCTGAAGAAGGTAAACACTTTCCTCTTCCTACAGGAAGAAGCTAGTATGACCCCTAGTTGCTTGCCTCTTTCTGCACTTCCCAGCGGGCTCATAGAGTGCTTCAGGGTGGTACCTGCTGGATTTGATGGACCTTGACTCGAAGAAGGGTGAGCTCTGGGATTTCCTGCTTTCCAGCTGGCCTCGGGGTGGTGGCTGGGTTTGGATGTTGTCTCTTGGATGCCAAAGTCTCTACATAAAAATGTAGTGGCTTCACTGGCCTTTTTTTTTTTTTTATTATAGGTTGGAAGAGATGCGAGTGCTGCTCCCAGTATCCACAGAGATCAAAGGTATGAAATGGGACTCCATAGCAAGGGGGTTTGCAGATCGTTTTTCAGGATCATTCAATGAGGGTTTGAACCTCCCAAGTTTCACTTAATTCTTCATAACTAAATAAAACCAAAAATTCAAAGTGAAACTCAACCCAGAAATCCACGTTCAGCTTGGTTTTGGATGGAAACCAAAGGAAATCATTTAATCCCAACATGGTTTCCACCAGAAGCTCTATATTGGTCTGGGTTTGGTTGAAACTCAGTTTTTGCTTCCCTTTGCTGAACAGTTCATGTAAACTATGGGATAAGAAGAAACAAATTCAGGAAATACTTGTGTATTTTCCTTTGACGGTTTAAAAATATCTTCTGAATTCTATCAGACAGATTAGTTCCATGAAGCTCCAGGAAATACAACAGTCCAAATTCTCTGTAAATTGGAAATAAAAGAAATTTGTCACTGTTTATCTTCAACACAAATATAGATATCTCCGCACTAGAAGAACGAGGAATATGTAGCCTCCAAACTTGTCTCACAGGTGGAGAAAAAAGGTAACTCCAAAATATATACTTTGCTTTGATAGACAAAGATGAAAGGCCTGGAAAATGTGATAAACTAGTTTTTTCTCTCAATTTTACAAAGTCTGAAGGAAGCAAAAGCATCACATTTACTGCTATAACAGACTTGGAGGATGTTTTCTAAGATCTTAAAAATGATGGTGTTATCCTAATGTCCTGTTGCACAGCAGACTTTAAGGACAAGTCTTATCTCATGGGTCTTTGTAAGGAAAACTCTACTAAAGGTGACGGGACTATTCAGACAGTACGTTAGTAGTGCCTGGTGGGTATCAAAAATGGATGTTTCTTATTTTAGGACATGCTTGAATGAGTCCCACAAGGGACTGTCGTACAACAGCAAGTTTACCAGACAGGCTTGTCTAGCTCATGTCCTCCAGCCCATGAGAACATGCTGCTTCACAGGAAGGGACAAGAAACCATAATTTATGCTTATGGGATGAGCAGTCCTAAACAGGAGCATTTTGTTAACCCAACAATTAGGGGCTGCCTGAACTCAGAAGATGAAGTACTTGCTCCTTTGAGCTCATGGATGAGTTAGTATCAGTAGATCTGGACTACTACTGTAAATTGGTATTCCCCTTCAGGCACGCTGAGCAGCAAAAATGCTTATTTCCACCATTTTGGGTATGATTGTTAACCCATAGGGAGCACTGGGCATCTCCAAATTGTCTGCAAGGCAAACTCATGCCCCAGAGATATTTAATGGAAATCCCGCTCACTGACTTCTTGGTTGTTTCTCCTCAAATTCCTCATTAATCTACTCTCCACTAATAAATCCTTTCATTGCTCAACCAGCTCTGTAGAAAACAAAAGTAGTGTTGGGGGAGTGTTTGATTGCAACATTTTTTTTCTGTAGAAATAATTACTAGCCAATAAAGTTAGAAGGAACTTGGCAGAGTTAAATCTTCCACTGGGGTTGGGCGCTTCCTCATTGGATCCTCTTGAAAAGGCTCAAATTAATTTTGCCTTTGCCGTGATTTGATTAGCTCTTGTTTCACATGTGGTTGAGCTTCGAAACAGAGATTTATATCTGAGCAGCTAAACCTGTGTAATAGCACTTGTTGCTCCTTTTGACTTTAAAACATTAAGTACAGTACATAAGCATGTTTTAAAGACATGTAAAAAAGCCAACATAAAGAAAAGATTTAAAATACTGATTCACACACACGATGTTGTGCTTTTCTCCTTAACTTTGACTGTATGCAAGAAGATAGTGTGTGTGTTTTGGCCAGGCCATTGTCAAAACAGATGGAGATTAATTACTGCAGTCATTTGTTCTGTTACAAAAAATATAAAAATAACTCATGAGTCATGACAACAGCAAATATTGTGGAGCCAAATCCTGCATCCTGTTTGCCATTTTCTAGCCTCAGCGTAGAAGAAAAGATGTGATTTTGAGAAATGATCTGATGCTATCTTTAGTACCTCTGCAGTGTTTACACAGCTAGGGGAGTCGGTGTCTGGCATTGCCTTTAACGACATGCAGACCGTGGTTCGGGAGGAGTGTGTCCTGCTGAAGGCTGTGGAAATGGAGTGTTGCTGGATGGGGCTGGGAAGCGTTTGTGTACATCAGTAGATATGGCTGCAGGGTAGAGACATAACCTTCAAACATGTCAGGACTCAGAAATTAGGAGAAAACGTGTGGTTTTGCTCTAGCAGAGTCCTTCAGCATGTGCTTGGCATTTATCAGCATGTAGTCATTGGCCTTGACCACGGGTTTAGGTGCTTGGTGGAGAGGAACTCCAGTCTTAGAGTGAGCTTAGGAAGGTTGGGTTTCATCTCACCATGTGGGACGTCCTCCCATGGAGGGGACATGAATAAGAGTATTCTTACCTATTTGCTGGTATAACCTTACTGTTTCTGATGTTTCCCACCCTTGTATTATTACTAGCATGGACAAGGAGATGGACTTCACCTCTGAAGCATTTTGGTGGCTATAGAACATCTTTGCATGGACAAGAGGTCACTGTAGTCTCCCAGGGAGCGTTGTCACCATCTTTTATGCAGTCTCAGGGCTTCAAATCCAGCAGTGATGCTGCCCACAGAAATACCAGCTAATGGGACTGCATCCTCCTGCCACAGGCTCCATAAGCTGATACAGAAGGAGGGAAGACACAATGATGATTCTGCAGCTTAGCCCCAAGGTGCTCCTTAACAAATGGTGGACTCATCAAAAACCAGCACTGGTAGCACAAGTGAGCCTCATCTCCCCTCCGCAGGAGAAAGGGAACCTGCTTAATCAGCTCCAAATCTTGGAATATTTTACAAATGAAGATTTGAGTGCAGGGGGGAAGAAATCAGTCAGCTCCCCGGCAAAGTGGGCACTAAGCAAATAGGCAGATAACACTGGCAGAAAAAAGGAAAATTTTAAAATGTGAACTAGACATGCTGGAAACCCTCTAAAACCTTAAACGACATTAGGAAATTTAGATTTCCTATATATTAGGAAATAATTCAGTGCTTTGCTTCAACAGTTGTAGTTGTTTTGCCATGGTAAAAGACCATCTTTTAAGAGAGATGAGTCTATCAGGAATTAATCATGCTAACCCACCTGATAGCGCTAGGCTGTGGCTGTACCAGTAGCTGCTGAGATGGTCAAGGAGGATTTATGGCTGTTCTCTGGTGAGGAAGGCATGAGCCAGCCCAGGGAGGATGGATTTGGGTCTGAACATGCTGGAAGTGATGGCAGTGGGACATGTAATATGGCTCTGCAACCCATGGGGTAGGATATTCAGCCACAGAAAAGGCTCTCATCACCTTGTCTCTTTTGGGGGTGAGAGAGCAGCTCCTCCTTGCCTGCTTTCCACGAAGCAGTTACAGACACAGCACCGGGCCATGTGTCACCAGCAGACTGGACCTGGGGGTCCGTATCGTGCCACTGGTAGGATGCTCCCTTTGCACCCTCTATTCCCAAGCTTTCTTTAGGTGTTAGCAGGGGCCAGTGCCGATTTTTACCACAGTTATCATTCTGGGAGAAAGAATTTAATAAGGGCATGGCCATGCCCCACCTTAGCAACATTTAGTGGCCACACACTGGAAGGAGAACCCTGTAACCTCAGCGGGGCAAAGAGCCAGCAGTGAGCAGCTCCAGACTCTACATCCAGGTCCAAGGACTGCTCAGATATTTTTCATTTAACAGTGGCTGGATGTAATAAATAAAGACAAACCTGACCAGAGTCTCTTAACCTCTTCCTTGCAGTGCTGCCGTCTGCCTGGCCTGGGGAGTGGGAAAGAGGAGCTGAGTGCCTTGTTGCTCCAGCACAAAATTGGGCAGCTCGTGGTCCGGGCGTTGCTCCCCGCATAGCAGAGAGCTATGGGGATGATGCTCTTCCAGCTGAGGCTGTCCCTCCTCTCGAAACCGGGCCAAGTGCTCTGCTGAGGAGTTTGAGCCAGAGATGGCCAAAGACCAAATACATCACCTGAGCCCCATCATCTCTGGGAGTGTGGTGATGCCAGACAGAAGACATTTGAGGTCAGCCCCGCATGTGTGACATGAGCAGAAAAGCATCAGGATGCACTTTTCTTTTCTTTTCTTTTTTTTTTTCTCCTTTTTTTTTTTTTTTTTAATTCTGCTGGCACACGTCTTGTGTGTCAGGTCATTCCTTCACACATATGCATGTGTGCACTTCATTACAGCTCCTTGTCTCCCTCCCTTCCTCTGCTTTGCCCCACTTCCCTGCAGTATCCTCCTTCCACCCCGGGGTTTGGAAGCTGAGCTCAGCCTCTGCAAGAAAACTGCTTCCAGCTGTGGGCTGTGACAGGCTCTCAGGCACCGTGCAGCTGTTCTCTGGCTTCTGCTCCCTAAACCAATGGGACGGGTTGGGAAAAGCTGGTTCTTACTTCTGGTTGTCTTCAGAAGCAGTTACCTGAGTTTGGGTTTGGAGAGTGCCTTTGGACACCACCAGCAGCAGGCACAAGACTCTTCTGACAAGCTAAATGGATGCACAGGGCTTCAGGAGCTGAAGATTTCAGGAAGGTGGGTTTTAGCAATCTGGTGTCATCCACATCATTAATGTAAGAAAGGTCTAATGACTTTTCGGGGAATCTCCACTTCTTGGGGCGGATTTGGATCCCGTACGTACCGTGCCCACACAGCGGGCAGCTCTGCCTGAGGCACCTGCTTTCTCCCCTGTGGGCTACCTTCTCAGCCTGCTGCTGACTCGGTCTGGTTGGATCTCAAATACCATCAAACTCTGAAGGAAGCTGTTGAAGCCTCCTTAAAGCACTCTCCCTGCCTTTGGTCATACAGCCTTGGACACTGCAGGTCAGATTTCTCTGGCTGAAAGTTTAAAATTCCCGTGAACCATTTAATCCAGTTTCCTGAGGCAACTTTTCCTTTTGTTCCAAGCGCTCTTCTCAGCGGTGTCCAGAGAAGTCAGGTGTCTGCTTCTCCTTGAAACCAATAGGACAGAACTGCAGGATTCGTGTTCCTGAAGACACCAGAAACAGCCCAAGTACCTTGGGCGAGACCAACAGGAATACCTAAGTGCTTGCAAGTGGGACTTGCAGAGAATTTAGCTAGTTTGGCACTAAAATCTCTCTGCAATCCTTAGGCCTCCTCATTTCCTTGTCACAAACGTGTCCAGAACTAATCTGAACTGTGATTTGCACAAGCCAAAGTGTCCCCAGAAGGACTAGGTACAGGATAACCCAGCCCCCCCTTTTGGAGTTCAGCACAGAGTAGGTGGCCATGGCTACATTCTTTCTTGTGCTTCAAGAGTTTTGGTGGTATCACTCAGTACCCCTGCATCCAAAGGCAAAGAAAACCTTTAGAAAAATCTGTCCCTTAGAATAAGGGGTTGGTTAACCTGCTGTCCTGCTGAAGAGGACTTTCCATTAGGCAGGTAGGTGCCTCCCAACCAACTGGTGTCTCTTCACCTCTCCTGGCTGAGTCTCCATCATTATTTGTGGTTATCTTTTACTTGCTGTTTCTAAGACACGCATCTGTCTGGCCCAAGCTTTCGCTGTGAACCCTCGTTCTTCTGGCTGATTCGTCAGATTTCTCCCAATTACTGTCACAACGGCCCCTTGCGTGGCCACATCGGCTTGGCTGGGCTCCTGCCATCACTCATTGCTGCTGGAAGAAGGGAAGGCGGACAGACGGTTGCGCATTCTCTGGTGATGCACAATCTGCGTCCTGTGGTCACTGGGTAACTGTAAAATTAAAACAGATCCTTGCTGTTAACCAAAAGGCATTTGCAATAAAAGGAAGTGAAATGCAGTGCTGGAGGGGTGGTTTTGCTGCTAACACCACGTTCTGGGACCTGCTAGGAAATTGGATTCACTGCTCTGTCCTCACCCCCATGATTAAGTTCATGCCCAGTTTAATGTGATCTAGAATTAGGTGGGATATTTTATCTTGATAGTACGTTCAAGGACCCTTTTTTTTTTGCTCAGACTTTGGTAGCACTGCCGTCATTAAGAATGACAGACAAAAATCCACAGGATTTGCTGTAGCAAACATGAAATACATAAAATGTAATTCCTGAGCCTCCTTTTTTTTCTCTACAATTCTTTTGTGAGGCAGAAGATGCTCAGCTACTCCCACTTTCCTGTCTAGAGACCAGGTAGGAGACCAGAGTCAAAAAATTCTGCTTTCGTTAGTATTTCCAGGCAACATAGTGATGCTGGATGGTCCATCTCTAGGACTGGCAAAAGCAAGAGAGGTCTTGGTCACTAAAAATTCTGGACTTTCAAACTCCTAACAGTGCTGAAGGTTTGGCATCTCCTGCAGAAAGGTGCTTTGTCATACAGAAATGACACACGTTCATGGGAATTGGCCAGAACTCTCTAAAGCAAGGACCACCTATTTGATACATGGGGTGAAAACACCCCATGGGGTGAAGGAGAAAGTCTCTGAGATGCAGGGTTGGGGCTTTCCAGGCCAGGTTGGTGCTCTGCTTCAAATCACATCTTCAAGATTTTTGCTCTGGGTCCCTAAGGGAGTGCTTCAGCCCTGACACAGCCAGAGATGGCAAGGTTTTCCTTCTGGTCTCCCAGAAATCTGTTTCCTTTCTCCATTAACTGCTATGCAGGCCAGTGGCCCTGCAGGACTCAGCTTGGCCAAAGCTGCAAGCAGTGCACTTGTGAGTCCTGTTAGGATACTGGTCAGAGGTGCACATGGCCAAAGGAAAAACCATGAAGCCATTACGTGGTAACGAGGCAGGTTTCTGCAACACCACAGAAAGCCCAAGGCTGCGTTTAGACATGTGAAGATGCACCACAAATTTAAATCTTTGAGATTTAACCCACAGAGCTGAGAGCTGCCAAACCCACCTCTCCCATTTCCCAAGTCACCAGGCAACAAGGTGTTTAAGCCATGTTCAGCTCATCAACAATGACGAAAAACAAGCAGGTTGAGCAGATGGGATCTGTCAATGTCAGAGCTGGGGGACCTTAGTATTTAAGGAACTCTCTCTTTAACCAAGTGACTTACTGGTCCTAGGTCTAGTCTTGTTTTCCTCTAAACTTAAAGCAAGACAATCAGCATTGTCACTTTTCAACGAAAGCACCAGGAGAAAAAAAGGAATGAAAAACATTGAGGTCACTCTTGCAGCCTGGATGAGTTAAGGATATAGAAGCAGCATGGTTTAAAGGAGAGTATCTTTGAATAAGTCAGCTGGAAAAGGGAGGTGAGACTCTAGTTTAGGAGTTTAGGAGTTCATAAATAACTATGCTCTCCATCTATATGGTCTAATGAAAGACCCCACCTCTTCCCAAACCTTTGAAAATGCTTTGGTGGGAGCACAGACCAAGGAGGGGGAAACCTGTTCTGTGCTAGAGACTGATTTGGATGAGTTCAAATTAAGAGCGAAAAGCGGGGAACCACTTCTATTTATAGTCATTTCACAGCCAGCCATGCAGATTAATTACTGTGGCCAGTAAACTCACTCTTTTTTTTTTTAAGATCCAGCTGCAGTGATGGTCCCCATGAACATTAATAGATAAGAGAGAGCCAGCTTTGAAATTAATGTTTTACACAAGGGCCAGATATCATACAGATCAGTGCAATAATTAGGGTGGGTTTTTTTTAGATAATCATACAGTTGAATTACTGCAGGGGTGCCTTTGTGTCTGATGTTCAACCAGTGGATTCAGTCCTTTTAATCAGAATTAGTTCTGGAATAGATTTTGCTGGCCCTGGACATAAAAACGTAATCCTGGCTGGCTCGTTCAGCTTTATTAAGCATCTATGACTATTTTTCAAAAGAGGATCTCTTTCTTCTCCTGACAGAAAGGCTCATCAAATACAGACAGGAGAGGAGAGGAGGGGAAAGGAAATCTCAGCTTCATTGAAGTTGAAGCCAAATCTCCCATTGGTTTCACTGGGGCCACGATCTCACCTAAGCTGCGTAACATACTTCAAAATGCTACTGGCATGATAATTACACAAAATAGACCCCACATTTCTTTTTTTGGGGAGAGGGGAGGGAGCGGGAGGAGAAGAGGGGAATCTAACACACACGTTTGTCTGATCCTATGAGGCATTTACCTGTAGCATGTACTTGGCAAAAGATCTGATATATGAACTGAATAAATAATAAAATAGTCTGCGTTTCCTCGCGTCACAATTCATAAATGCTTTCGATGTACATAAATGATCTTAAAAGAGGTACTTGCATTTCCTTTGAGGAATCTTTAAGGAATCCAAATACATCAGAACCACGGTCGTAACTTGGAAACCTGAAAGTGATCTAATGAGGCAGACCCTGTCTAATCTGATATGTGAAAAACCTTTGACTTTGACTTGAAAGCGAGATTTTTCTAACCCTGACGCTAAGGCATCTCTCAATAAATTATAAAGAAAGCCCAGAAAACACCCCCCAACAACTGGCAAACAATCAAACCCACGGTGAGTAATGGTACCGGCAGCAGAAGTGATGCTGTAAAACACCGCTTGTACCCACTTCTTTACCTTTTCACCTCCTGCGTGCATCACAGTTATGCCCGAGGCAGCAGGAATTGGTTAAGCCACCTCATTTAAATACATCAGTAAATTAATGAGCCGTAGTCTAGCTGGAGGGGAGAGGAGAGACTCACCTAACGGCAGTGCCTGCCTGCCACCACGAAGCGAAGCTCCCCTCTTTACCCACTGCTGCTCTCCTTTGCTTCAAAGTCATTAAGGCCCCGATTCAACAAAGTGAATATTGAGTTTTTAAAGTGATGGGACAATCGTATGTACTTCAGTGGGGACACAGGGATGGATTGGCTCACCTGTACCTTAAGCACGTCCTTTTCTGAATCTCCAGGGTCTGATCTCTCTCTGACATGAGTTAATGTGAGGGCAAGTCTTTAAGAGCAGCAGAACCAGGTATTCTGCTGTTGGTAAGCAAAGGTACAAGCTGGAGTCCTTAGAAAGGCAGAAAAGCGAAAGTCTGGAATCAGTTAGAAGGACCACTTTGCTTTTAGATGAGTATCTGGCTATTTTTCAACGTGCATTTCACTCCGCTAAGAAAACGGGGGAAATGCTATTTGATACTTCACTTTTAAATCCCGCTTGGAGGACAGGTGTTGCTTTGAACCCCCAGCACGGAAGATAACTGCAGGCTGGATTCCCGAGATGAATGGGAGGCAGATTAAGTCCAGACCACAACCATGTCATCTTCTCCAGCAGCATCCCTGTCCCGGGATACCGGAGGCAAGCCAAAGTTCACACACCAGTTTAAGATACTGCTGGCTAGTTTGCAGCCAAAACAGAAAGTTCAGACACGGGTTTTGATGCGTTTTTAGTTAGAAATCTGTGTTCAGGCAGTGTTTGCAAAAAAGCAATGAGTCTCCAGCGTTTATCATCAGGGGCTCGGATCCAGCTGAGCTGGTTAGAGGACCTATTTGTGGGTAGTTGCCTCCTGTTAGCTACCTGCCTTGGAGAACTGCAGACTGTGTTTCACAGTCACGTTAAGCAGGCAATGAAGCGGGACAGCCTCCGACAGGGGCAATTCTGCTCCGTTTCCACCTTCGTTTGCACTTCCTACCTCAAACCTTGGCCCAACTCACGCCTGTATAGGGCATCGGACAACCCAGCTGGATGGATTAACCCATTTTAAACCAAACGTGGTTGCCCCAGCGCCTGCACAAACAAAGGTGCAAAAGCAGAACGACCAGCAACGGGCAAAGACAAGATGCTCCCCCCGTTGGCACTGTGTCTGCTTAAGGAAGCCAGAGAACTACAGTGTATCTTGGCCATTTCTGGCTGGAGTGACTAATTACAGTGTTAAAACAGCGCTTATTTCCCTGGAGACTCGCCATGGTTTTTGAAGAGCTGGCTCCAGCTGTGTTGGATTTCTCACAGGGAACCTCCTGTGCCTTAGAAAAGTCTCCCCCCTTAACTCTGGCTTGATTTTTGTTATCTGCTGGGTATGGATGAGACACTCGGCTGTTCCAGTTTAAGCCTGCTGTCCTCTTAGCTTTCCCAAGTACCTGAATCCAACTCAATTGCAGCAAATGACAGCCTTATCAACTCCACGGACTTTGAAGAAGGCTCCAGCCACGGGATTGATCCAATATGTAAATGCCAAGTCCAATTCCAGGAAGGGAGGAAAATCATCAGCTGAAATTCTTTAAAGATTTGCAGATATATCTTGGCATGCTAAATGGAAATGAAGGAGTTTCTCAGGGAGAATGTTAAGTAATTCTCAAAATAATTGTTAACACACACATGGGGGTTGTGTTAGCCCCCATCCCACCTGTCACTCACTCAGGTTATGGTTTACCCACTGCAGTAAACTGTTCACTAGTTTGCACTGTTCGTGGTTATACTTACCATTGTTCTTGGAAACAAGGACAAAATTAGTGGTTGGCTTCAGAAGTTTAAAATAAAAAGTCGGTGTCAAGGTGCGCTGGTCACTCTCATGTCCACCAAACATCTGTATTCCATTATGAAATATTTTAGAAAGAGATTCAGGGAACATTGTTTGGGACACAAACTGGGCCTAAGCCCAAGAAAGGGATCTAGAAAGCCCAAGCTCCATCACCACCTACTGTTGGAAGGACTGACATCCAAATTTGGTTGAACAAATTTCTTAAGCACTTCAATCTAAGCGACCACACCAGAATTCCTTGATGTAGGTACGTCCTAGCCAGGCTCTGCTGTTCCATTCACATCCCTCTGGATCCCACAGACACGTGCACAGAGCATCAGCATGAAGATTTAAGGGCAATTTCAGCAGATCTAAGACCGGCTGCCTTAGAGTGGACACCGAGGGAGTGAATGATACCCAGGACTAACTACCTCACACAACATCTTAAACATCTGCAAGTGCTAAGTTACTGTCCCATAGCATTGGAATACCTCTGGAAAAGGAGACAGGAGTGTCCCATCTCAATCAATATCCTGTGTCTGCAAAATAAAGGCCCAAGGTTCTAGGAATGGATACCTGGGATAAAGGCAAGATGGGTTGGATGGGGCTTTGAGCAACCTGGTCTACTAGGAGGTGTCCCTGTCCACGGCAGGAGGTTGGAAGTAGATGATCTTTAAGGTTCCTTCCAACCCAAACCATTCTACGGTTCTAAGAGGGAGTCCCTACGGCTTCACATCACCTTGGCACTTTCTGTCCTCAGCCCCAAATATAGCAGGGCTCGTTTAGGACCCTCAGCAGTCTCTGAAATCAAGCCTTCTCCAGCACTTTTTCTGAGCTCAAGAAGCACCACAGGGCCTTGAGTACCCAAAAGGCGCTCTCCATGGTTCACAGCAGGATTTCTTGGCAGCTCAGGGCAGGTAAAAAAACCAAAGCAGGGTACAACGAGGCAAGAAACCTTGTTCCATTGGTTTCGTTTCATTACTGAGATGGGCAGAAACTTCAGGGCAAAAAACTCTGACCAAAGACAAGGAAAACAGTGAACTTCCTTAAGCGTTGTCTGAACAAATTGAACTGGAGAAAACACCAAACGTCCTGCAGGAACCTTCCAAATACAATAACCTCATTATTTGTTGTGTTGCATGCTACAAATGCATATCCGCCACAATTAACAACTGCTTATTTGGTAATTTCAAGAAATAAAAGTCTCTTTCACAATTAATCAGTCTTTCTGAATTTGCCATTAAAAATATTTGGAAAGCAGAATGCTTGAATACCTGTCTAACCCTGAAGCTGTCAAAAATACAGAAGACATCAAAGAAGCTCTACCGTGGCCCTAAAAAAGAAAGGAAATAATTGTAGTTGTGGTATTGGTGAACCTACAAGGGTTTTCTGTTAATATCTCTGGCTACCACACAACCACAAGAACTGTCATGATATGCATTTATATGATTTTTCCTTTTGAGTATAACCATCCGAGCTGAAATACCCCATATGCTGAAAGATTGATGCTTAATACTTCTTTCCAGATGTGCCCTGGTTTAGTTAAATATTTAACACATTTTTTTTTCGAAGTATGTCGTCTATAATTGCATTAATGCTTCAGAAGAATGATATCCTGGTGAGTAAAGGGAAAGCTATTCCAAGGCTGCGCGATCTGCTCGTGGTAGCAATCAGCAGGAATGGGACAGGTCACCTTTGAGGAACCTCCCATCACCACTGAACACCGTGGATGGCATTTAAACAGTGACACAGCCACAACCCTTGGGGACACTGTCCCCAAAGCATCTTCCCAAGGCCTGAACAAAGCGACGTTCTGGAACACAGCAAAACTGCAAACAGCAAAGTCCTCCTCTAAATTCAAATATATTAAAGCCAAACTGCACAGTGTGTGCAACTTGACATATTTAATTGCTGAATTCTGTGCTGTTAATACACATTTTTGACTTTTTCTCCATGCATTTCCACAAACAATTGCTCAAAACACCCAGACTGTAAGAGTAGAAAATAAGATCCCTGAAGAAGTGATGAACACAAAACTAAAAACATGGAACATGTTACCCTCTAACAAGATACCTGGCTCTGGAAACGCGTGTTATTAGAAGCACTGAATAGCTGATAAAACATTTAACTCAAGAGTGGACTGAACAGTACTCAGAGAAAGATTTTAGATAAGATTTGAAAAAGTATCCCAATGAATAGAAAAAAATGCATCCAACCCTTCTGATAATCCCATCCTTACCCTTGTTAAGTCCCGGTTAAGACCCTTCAGAAGAACAACCAAAGTATTGAGAAAATGAAAGCCTGCTGAGATGTGGTGAGAGAAGAGAGTTAATAGAGGCTTTTCTCCATCCCACTCCACGGCCGCTCTGGGCAACAAACCTCCAGACCTACCAGCTCTCAAGGAGCAACAGGAAACATCGCCAAGGGTCTCAAAAGTACCAGGTGCTCAGGATGGACTCCACAAACCCCTACGCGATGGAAGGTGACCTGGCAAGACATGTCTGTTGTCTGCAGTAGCAAAGCAATGTTAAGTGCAAGCTCTCAAGCATTCGGGCAAACTGGCACAGCACAGACACGTGCAATGAGGCTACCAGGGCTCAGCACATTCCCACTGCCCACTGAGCATTCCTGGTGTCCCTGGCCTACACTAATTCACAAACTGTGACCTGGAGGTGCTAAAAACTGAATTCCAACCCTGTCCTGGTTTGAGGACATCTCCGCAACCATCTTCCACAAGATTCAGGAACTGTGATGTTACCCAAGGCCTTCAGCCCACTGCATAAAAGTCAAACCGCAGGAAAAATGTCATCAACCAGATGAAGAATCATAGAATGGTTTGGGTTGGAAGGGACCTTAAAGATCATCAAGTTCCACCCCCTCCTGCCATGGGCAGAGAACGGGCACAGATTATTTTAAAAGCATTAGTACTGAGAAAATTTAAGGGTACATTTTCTGCTGAAATCTATGGGAACAGTTAGGATGTGGTGGGTGATTTTACAGAAATTAAACTTACCGTGTTTCAGGATGGTGAAGTTATAGGTACTGCCAGTACAGCCACTTGAGTATCTTGATATAAATAAGGAGCGTTTAGAGAGACGCAGAGAGAAGAATCAGGAAAATGGTTTTACGTGGATCACAATCACCCCACACAGATCCTTCCTATTACAAATTAGTTTTGGAAAATAAAAGCAGCAGCAGGGAAGAAAGACAATTTACCAGCAACACAAGAGAGCCCTGGGAGGATTCCATTTTAGTTAAAAGAATGGCATTTTCTCTCTTAATTATTTTTTAACATTCCAGGTTTATTCAAAAGACAATATTCTGCAGGCATGTATCTTACAGGTCTTAAGACTGATAAAACACTAGGAATAATGTGATAATCCTAGCAAATGAAGACATGGCTAAAATCATACCGGAGAAACTTTGTTTTTTCTTTTAATAAAATTCTGGACATTTCAATCTGATTTTTAATACTAGACAAAGCCATTCATACCAAGAGCATTTGGAATAGTCCATTAAAGGAACAAAACTTGATGCAAAACAGCAGACTACACTTGATTTCTGCACCTGATGGCAAAAGCTGCTGGAGAAGTATCTGTACACTTGAGAAATGTTACATCAGTGACAAATGGAATTCTGTGCTTTAATACTTTGCTTGAAAAGTCTCTTTATCCAACATGAAGTCAGCAAATCTCTGCTGGAGCTCCTTTTCTCTCTCCTGCTGTCGCTGCACATCTTCCTTCAGACACTGAAAGGAAAACATAACCAACCAACCAGTCAGTCCTTCCAATAGTCACACCCACGAGCATCTTTAGCAAAGGTTGTATTTTACTTCCTTCAGAGGAAGGCGTCAGAACGGAGACAGTTTTGCTAAAATTACTTGTTTTAAATAGAAACACAAAACAGAGCAGTTGATGTAGAGTATCAAGAATCACCATTATCATACTTCAAATGTAAGTATCTTGACCTGGTTTTGACAGCAGTTGACATCAAATGCTTCAAAAAGAGGGATTTCAAGTTGGAAACTTGCCACAAGGAGCATACTGCATTTAACCGTTCTCCCTGGATTTCTATTCCATGAGTTTGTTCAAAACCTTTTTTGGGTACCCTTCTTAATTAATTCAGCATCCTGCAACAATGCCTTCCACAGGCCTTCATCCACTAACTACACAGTGCATGAAGGAGAACTGCTGTTTGTTCTAAAACTGCCAGCTCCTAGTTCATCTCATCTCCCTTCACTCTTGTATCAGAAGAGCTAGTAAATGTATTCTGAGGATCAGCTCCAAGTGCCATTTACTAAACCCAGGTGCTATTAGCAGCTATCAAGCTATTTAATACAGTTTTACTGTTAACTTTTACTAAATCAATTAATCACTTTAGGGTTTGTAAACATTTTTCCTGAGAGTGGGACATGACAACATCTATCAGCATCTCTAGACTGCCTTCAGAGAATCAGTATTAAGAACTGATACTTTTTATCTTTTTTACAGCAAGTGCTTGAGAACATTTGAGACTCAATGGAACCCTCTCTTCTGGGAGAGAAAATAAAAAAAGAGCTAAGAGATAAACCGTGCTCAGATGAGGACTTATTTCTTGGAAAGCAAGCCTGGCACTAGCTCAGGAAATGAGTCTTGGTTGTGGGTTGCCTTGTGAGCAGAATAAAGCAGAGAAAAATATCCAAGAAATACTTAAACTAAGAACAGTATCTCTGAGTCACGGTTTTCAGGTATCTCAGGGTACCTGGTTTATGCTAGTTCTGGAATGCAGTTAAGGCTGCTTAAAAGAAAGGGATATCTTCCTCCTAAAAGCCATGCCAACCAGTTAGAGGCCGGTAAGGCAGGTGTTGGTGTTCAGGAGCAATGGTCCAGATCACAGAAACACATTTTTAGCCAACAACAGGACTGGAGGCAAAGGGCCTTAACTCTGAGGATGACTCATGAGTATAATTACAGATCAACTGCTCAGCTGCTGGAACTGGGAGCCATGGTGAAAGCCAATACTGAAATGGGGTTATTGTACTGATTTGTAGAAGTCCAGCCATCTGCAAGTCTGACAACGACATGGCTTCAGAGAGGAATATGATCAACATGTGGAAAGAAAGAAGAATCTCCTGTAGTATATGCTGGTTCACTGACTTTTAAGAAAGTAGAAGGCTTTACACATTTCAGATCTACAGTAATTAAAACCAAAATGAGCCAAATTAAGATAGATATGGAACTTCTGCTGATATGCATTGCAGAAGATTAATAAAACAAACCACATGAGGAAATAAAATAAAAACAAAGTTGAAGAACACACTAGTAGATTAGTCCCAGCTTGTAATATGTCACAGAATCTTTGACACTGAAGTGAATGGCAAAAACCTCGGGTAATAGCCAAAAATGTAATTTAAAAAGACTGTTAAAAACTTGATGCAAACTCCGGCTGTGAACCTCACAGCCCATGCACTGTAAAAACATCTTTTCCATGAAGTGCTTGTCTTTGACCTAAGGGCAAATTACATTTAGGAATCTCACCTCCAGTCTCCGTGGGATTGCAGCATCTTCATGTTTCTTCAGTTCTTCAAAAGTACGTAGCTCCAGATGTGCCTGTTCGATTTGGTCCCACAAATCATTCAATTGTTTGATGAGGCCCATTGCTCGAGACTGATAACCACCCAGCAAGATCTTCAGCTTCTTCTCCATCTTGGCAGCCCTCTTTGCTTCAGTTGTCATGTGACCTCTGTTTATCTGTCAGAAGGAATGCAAGAATTGTTTTATTTATTCAGAAATCAAAATTTTTTTTCTTAACAAGTAAAGATATATCTGTGGGACTGTATAGAGTTCATCGAGGTCTTTGCGTCTTTGCTTTCTGTTAAAAAAATCATACTGCACATTTTACAACAGCTTACAATTCTGGATTAAAACCTTTACAATGTAAACACATTATTCCAGGGGTGAAGTCCACTAGGCCAAATCGGGGTGATGACACACTATGTGAGTACAGCTTTACAGACAAGAACCACTGCAGTTGCAGAGAAACAAGTAACACAGGACTATACCACAGAGCAAAACTGTGCAGAGGTGTAGCACTTCACACCTCACTTTGCCTCACTTCTTTAAAAATCAAAGCTTTGCTGGTGAATTTTCTTATATACAATGGAATTACCACTGAATAGTAATCATAGAATGGTTTGGGTTGGAAGGGACCTTATAGATCATCCAGTTCCAACCCTTGCCATGGTCAGGGACACCTCCCACCAGACCAGGTTGCTCAAAGCCCCATCCAGCCTGGCCTTGAACTCCTCCAGGGATGAGGCAGCCACAGCTTCTCTGGGCAACCTGGGCCAGTGTCTCACCATCCTCAGAGAGAAAAATTTCTTCCCGAGATCTAATCTAATCTAACCTAATCCTACCCTTCAAAGCTTTTCACTGCTTTGAACCCTGCAATTACCCAAGACAACGTCTTTTACCAATGAAACTAAACTCCACTGGGAAGGAACTACTTCCTGAACTGTCTCAGCCAGAGAACCCCAGCCACTGGGACCAGTGCAGCCATCACAGCCTTATTCACCCAACTATTACAAAGGGCATTTCATCAACCTTTCAACCGTCCAACTTTATTAAAGTACACTCTATTATAAGCTGAATATTTCCGTAAAATGCCCTACACTCAACAATTTATTCACTCATTTAAAACAGTTTTAGTAGGTGGTGCAGAGATAAACAAAGTGAATGGTCAGGGGAGCAAACTGTTAATGGGTGAGTGAAAGAGAAATTTGACTTTCTGAGCTGTCTAGTTTGCTCCCAGGGAGAGAGATGCAGACTGCTACGCTTTTCAGATTCTGTTTGCAATGTAGACTTAAGCTATGCCCAAGGTGCTTTAAGCATACAGAAAGGCGCCTCTTTTTCAATATTTATATAAATCTAGAGAAAATTAAATAAATAGATTAGGGATTTGTGAGGATACTCTCTGATGGAAAAGTATGAAAGCTTTAAATGTCTTCACTGGTAAATAATATGCTATTACTGCAACAACAAATACAGCTGTGCGGTAAATGAACTATTTTCCAATTACTGGTTCTTGGATGAAAAACCTGTGTTGAGAGCCACTGACATTTAGAGATCATGAATAGATGGATGCACAGGCAAACAGAATTTTGCCTTTAACAGAAGTCTAATGTAACAAAGACCAATTGTCCCATGTTGTTTCACAGCATTACAGACAACGCTGAGTCTGGAGCTTGGAGTGAAATGAAACTTCAGAATGTCACTTTTCTAGAACACGTTAAAAAGACAATTTAGAAAAGTTCCACTATTCTGTTGTCCCAAGCGAAGATTTGTCACCAACCTAATTTTCTAATAATATGCTAAACATTGAGTACCTGAGGACATGAAGTACAGTTATAAGTGCTATCTCCACCACACAGAAAAGAGACCGGATCAGGGCACTGGGGTCAGAAGTCCTGAATTATTTGCATGCTCTAAGTATCCCCAGTGGAAGTGGCAGGACCGGGCTGCTCTTGCACTTTTATACACTTCAGCTGGGATTCACTTTGCTTGGCTTTAGATGTCCAACATCTGAGCTTGTCACCCAAGGTCCTTCCATAATCGGGAAAGAAACTGACAACTCCAGGGCATGGTTCATCTGCTGAAGGGTTCAGAACAAGACCAAGCATCCCAGTGAAGTGCTCTCTGCTGACTGAGACAGGAGTACAGACCACTTGCTCCCACCCTGTTACCTGAGGTTGGGTGGATTAATCCCACCCTAATGAGGGATTAATACTCATTTTAATGTACGAGAGCTAATAAAGCATTTTTTTTCCCTCCAAGAAAAACCCAAGTTGGTTCAAATCTAATGCTTATTATAGTGTCAGACACATTATTTAAGCACTCTTGAAATTTTCAGACAATGAGACCTTGACTTAATACTTCTGAGTTGTTCTGGATATAGATTTTTTCCTTTTAACTACTAGAGCTCCTTAGGTTGTCTACTGCTATTCAGCCCATGCTTTTCTACTCAGTTCCCTGTCTATCTTGGATTATCATAGGCTTCACTGTTGTAAAAAGAAAAATAAGAAAAGAGAAGGAAAAAAAAAAGGAAAAAAAAGAAAAAATCTAAACTCAGAAATAACAGCCCTTTCTTCCTTCTCTGCTTATAGAGAGAAATGTGAACACTCACCACCTTTCCTCTTCCCTCCCAACTACAAGATTTTAGGACCTACTAGGAAAAGGTCAAAAGGAGGTCTCGGCTTTTGTAACAAAAACTATTTATTAAAAATTGCTGACTGCTGCAGTAATACCAACAACTGCATATAATTTTAGTTCAAGCTTCGTAAAATTTTAAGGCTCAGATACCAAGCTAAAAATTCCAAGCAGTTATGAAGAGGTGTGTTTAAACAGTAGTCTACATTATTTGCTTAAAGCTAAGAAATAGATTTCAGTAAAATCTGACAACCATTTCCCCCTTGAACCAGGCAGAAAATGTAAAGACATTTGAAAGATTTCTCCACTTAGTTATTTATTTTGTACTGCTCCTTGGCCAGCTATGGTTCCGCTGACTTTTGTACCAGCTATAGCAAAATGAGAACAACATGTACAGACATGGGGTAAAATGATCTGTGATGTTAGGGCAAGTGTGAGAGCCTCATTCCATCCCAAATCTCTTATGTAAAAGCCTTCCCTCATCCCTACCAGAGTTATGTTCCGTTTTCAACCCTATGCTAGAGATCCAAGGAAGAGAAACCAAAACAGAGCAACAGACATAATCAGAGGTTTATAAAATATGATCTAGAAAAGAGAGACTGGCTGAAAAAACAGGAAGTATTTGTGTTTGTTTTTTCTCCAACTAACAAAAATAGAGAAAATGAGGAAAGACACAACAGCATGTTTTAAATATCCCAAAGATCATTGCGAAAAATTAGTCTGTCCCCTCAGAAAGGAAGAGGGGTTTGAATTTGGCAAGGGAATTTTAGATACTAGGTTAGTTGTAAGGTTTAACTAAGGACAACAAAGAACAGGGAAAGACTGCTTATGAGAGCAAATATCCACCGGGAAAGATTTAAGAAAACCCAGCCCTGCGGAAGGAAGGGCTCAAGTGCCTTCACAAAATGGCATTTTCACAATTCCTCATCTCACTAAGTCTACTGAGGACAGCCCTCGTTGGTTTAAAGGGCTGTTCTTCCCTGTACTGCCCGTTCTGTTTTCCTTCCATTAAATGTGGAGCTTCTGGTAATCCCTGAACAGCATTAAGCTCTCTCGTCTTCTAGTTGATCTTCTTAATCATGCCTGATGGATAAAAAACATGGAAGAAAAACTGCTGCATGTTCTTACTAAAGGCCTTTTACTTAGTCAAAGTAAACCAACTTCTTCCATGACCTTGGAGAATCAACATATCATCATAAAGCTGCTTCGCTTGTGCAAAGAAATCCTCTGCCAGCTTCAGCTACGCTGACTGAATAGGTTACTCTTGGAACCTATATAGGACTACTCCAAACATTACTATAACTTCCTTCCTCTCCTCAGACCCACAGGCGGCCCTCCCATACTCAATTCCGCTGGCAGGAGCTGGATCAACTTCATTTAAATAGTAGGGGTTGTGAACTTGCCTCATTTCGGCTCAGTTGGTCAGAACAGCTGGAATGAGACAACGCAGGCTGAGATGACAACCTTCTGCTCCCACACCAGGTTACACCCAACAGCTTTCACCAGCATTTCAAACCACCCCAGAGACAACAACCACTAAAACTAGGGCATCCTCTGTGCATGTTCAGGTGATCTGCCCTTACAGGTTTGATGACACACTCTACAATAGTGTATTTTTAAACAAAAATTCATTAATTGCTCCACTGAAAATGATTTTTCTGTTTCCATGCTCTTGAACAGAATTCTCCCATTTTGTCCTGAAACACTATTTCATCTGCCTACATTTTAACCAGGCAAAACTCTCTGTAGAGCCTCTCTTACCTATGAGTTAGTAAAAGGCAACAGTCAAAAAGGGACAGAGCATGTAAATTCATAGAATCATAGAACAGTTAGAGTTGGAAGGGACCTTAACAATCATGGAGTTTCAACGCCCCTGCCATGGGCAGGGACACCTCCCCCTAGACCAGCTTGCTCAAAGCCCCATCCAGCCTGGCCTTGAACACTTCCAGAGATGACAAAGTAGGATTTAAATTTTATTGACTGGGATGAGACACAGTTTTTCATGGAAAGATTCAGTCATAGGCTGCCNACTCTTGGAACCTATATAGGACTACTCCAAACATTACTATAACTTCCTTCCTCTCCTCAGACCCACAGGCGGCCCTCCCATACTCAATTCCGCTGGCAGGAGCTGGATCAACTTCATTTAAATAGTAGGGGTTGTGAACTTGCCTCATTTCGGCTCAGTTGGTCAGAACAGCTGGAATGAGACAACGCAGGCTGAGATGACAACCTTCTGCTCGCACACCAGGTTACACCCAACAGCTTTCACCAGCATTTCAAACCACCCCAGAGACAACAACCACTAAAACTAAGGCATCCTCTGTGCATGTTCAGGTGATCTGCCCTTATAGGTTTGATGGCACACTCTACAATAGCGCATTTTTAAACAAAAATTCATTAATTGCTCCACTGAAAAAGATTTTTCTGTTTCCATGCTCTTGAACAGAATTCTCCATTTTGTCCTGAAACACTATTTCATCTGCCTACATTTTAACCAGGCAAAACTCTCTGTAGAGCCTCTCTTACCTACGAGTTAGTAAAAGGCAACAGTCAGAAAGGGACAGAGCATGTAAATTCATAGAATCAGAACAGTTAGAGTTGGAAGGGACCTTAACGATCATCGAGTTTCAACACCCCTGCCATGGGCAGGGACACCTCCCACTAGACCAGCTTGCTCAAAGCCCCATCCAGCCTGGCCTTGAACACTTCCAGAGATGACAAAGTAGGATTTAAATTTTATTGACTGGGATGAGACACAGTTTTTCATGGAAAGATTCAGTCATAGGCTGCCCTCATATTAAGGCACAGCTGGTATGCAACTGCGACTACACAACTCACAATAGACCAAATGTTCAAAGCTTGCATGAGAACATAAAGTTACCTTTCCCCAGTTTAACAGGCAAGCCTCAACATAAATTCCTATATTGAACTTTGTTATGCAGATCATGAATCATTACGATTTACCCATAAAGGCAGAAGGCTCTTCTCTCTGCTCACAGTTAAAACTAATAACCCAAGAGTAATCCCCATGTGAACTATGTCTCAGAAATTATGATTACTTGCCTTCAAATGTCATAACACAAGGTGGTAGGACTGTTGAGTAAAGATAGCACAGGGTACATCAAGAACAAGTGTTCCCACAGAAGTTAATAGCATCCAACTATCTAGATCTAGAATAATCCAGAAAGTTACTGGATAAGTTAACGCTTGATCTACAATGATGATATTAAAGTCCTCTTTGAATATTTTTATTTGGGAATTGCTTCTAAGACTGGCAGTATTATCAGTGAACCCAGATATCGCAGTAGAAACACATCTAGAAGAGCACAGTTTAAGAAGAATAACAAATAATTTATTTTTACTAAGCTTTTCTGAAAACTCTCTAACTCTCCCTGGAAAAAAAAAAATTACAGTAAGATCACAGACAGCAACAACTACCTCAGGCTAAAAGCTTTGATGAACTGTAAGCAAACACCACTTACTGCTGTGTCTGACGAGATAATACGGCAGCGAGCACAGTGTAATTACCTTCAAAAACTCTCACTGCAAACCCAGAGTTTCAGACTGGTCTCTTGCAGGGAAGAGGCTAACAATCTTGTGGAAGCTCACACAGTAAACAAGTTAGGAAACAGCCTGTCTCCCTCTCAATACAGAGCAGAAGCCCCATGATGAGCTCGCAGCAGTCACTGGTGCTTTATTTCAGCAGCTAGTATTACACAAGTATAAATGAAACAAGTTACTTTGTGAGCAGCAACTCACGCTGGTCCAACATTCACAGGTTCTGACGCTGCTTCACGTTAGGTCAGGCTTTGAAGAGCAACAGATCTGCAGATGAGGCAGCTTCCAGCAAAACACCACATCGATTTATACTTTCCTCTGTCCAAAAAACAATCTTCAACAGCGATGGTGTGCAAAGGCCTTTTGCAACGAAAAGCTTTGTCAATGCTGAACTTTATTTCTAAGCACATAAATTGCAATTATGAACTACCTTTCCAAACGTGAAACCTGATTTCACCAACCACCACAGAGGAAATCACTGGTTTTAGACATGAAGGAAAAAAACTCCCACTAGACTAAGAGCAACTGGCCGAACAAAAAGTAACTGCTTTCTTAAAGCTTATTTTTAAAGAATCATTTCATTGCTCATTTCCAACATTTTGGCAAATCCTGGACTGAGGACAAGCAGAAAAAGACTTTTTACTACACAAAAAGCTCTCAGCCCCCCCAAAATTATGACCTCAGAAGAAAGAGTAGCAGAGCAGTCCGAACTGAAGACAAATTGCAGACTCACAGGCAAGATCACAGAAATAAGAATATGAAGGAACCTCCAGTGTTCATCTCCTCCCAAGGTCCCAAAGTCGGTTAACTGTAAGAGAACTGGTATAAAAATCAACTAGTAGCATTTTTCTCTGAAAAGCTGTGTTTAACAGCAATTTTAGATAGTGATTTTCAGTCACGGGTCTACAAGTGCTTCGCAAACCAAACTACAGAGCCCCATAAGGCAGACATTACTCCTTTTCTAGTGATGGATGAATCAAGGGAGACATTAAGACCTAGTTTTGTTTCACTGCTCTGAGGTGCTCTAGGTGCCTCTGTAATAAAAAGAGAAAAACAGGAAACTTGAGAGGGAAATTCAACTCTTAAATGGGCCAAGCTGCTCTCAAGGGGTGCCTCAGTCTCTACCAGAAACAAAGGGAGCCTAAGGCAATTGCAGATTTGTTTTACTTAGGAGGATAAAATAAGGTGTATCAAATCTGAACTCATGGGACTTTCTCAAAAACAGGCAATAAATACTCACCTGCTCTAGAAAGAAAGCAAAAGATTTCTGGCTAAATCTGTTTATCTTCCCTGGCACATTTTTCCTTACTGTAAGCAGAAGTTAACCTTGTAAATACAAAACCTTTTATTTATTGCTCTACTTGTTACAGGTTATGGGTTACCTTCACTGTGGATCTCACAAATATTCTAAAATTAAGCAAGCAAAGACGTGATGTGTTATAGCTAAGCTGATCTAATATCCGGCTACTGTGGAAAGGGGTCAGCTGCTTAATCTAAAAATAATTTATTTTCTGCCAATTCAATGAACTGATCCAGATTACCACAGAGTTACAAGAGCACTGGTACATGGTCAGAAGTAATGGCAGGGGGCAGCTGGAGAAATAATAAGTAGCTCTGACCCTTTCTGGCAGAAGCTAAAATGTTAGAGCATCCCAGCTATAGTACAAACTGCATGGTGACCATTCTGGTAAGCAGTGAAAGTGTTTTCACACATGGGTAAAGACAATTCCTAAGGGATCTGCCATGATCTGTGCTCACCAGGAGAAGTATATACCCTCCATAACTGCTAAACTAAATACATTTACTCTGATGATCAACTGTACATTAAGCAGAGATCAGACATCACAGCAGTGCTGTT
The DNA here is from genome assembly GCA_033628505.1 of Tringa tobata. Taxonomy (NCBI): domain Eukaryota; kingdom Metazoa; phylum Chordata; class Aves; order Charadriiformes; family Scolopacidae; genus Tringa; species Tringa tobata. Next base: position 1,387,173 of record JAHREE010000422.1, on the reverse strand, counting down.
GTATAAACAGTTAGATCTTAGATTCCAAACAGCTTTACAACGAAGACCACTGATAACCCTCAGATGTGATCTGGTACCAACTACATTTCCAGCAGACCTCATTAAAAAAACCCCAACAAATGTATTTCACAAAGCCAACACAGCAGTGTAAATGAATATACATGTCCATAAAAGTAGACTATTCAGAGATTCCACCGTATTTTATTTTTGAGTAATTTCTCTGTTCCTAGTCTTATAAATGCTCTGATTTTCTCCAGGTGTTTTCTCAGTAACTGCACACCTGAAAATCCAAAAGAAACTGCGAGCTTTAGAAGCATGTAAACTACAGAGAGAAATTAAAATACAAACTCCAATAAACTAGTAAGTGATACACCTTGCAGCAGTGTACCATGTAACCGATAAAACTCCAGCTGAGCAACTGGTTTTCAATGTAAATTCATTCACAGGACTTGGGGTGAAACCAAAAGCAAAAATGGACACTTTGGTCTCGTAAATTACCATCTCACTGTAACTTAGATATTGCAAAGAATAGATAATTTACTATGCTTTGTGTATACAGTGTAACTACAGCTTCCTCTCCTGTAGACTTTCAATAGTGTTTATAATTTAGCAATCAACTGAAATGATGACGTTAATGACCACAGTCTGAATAAAAATATTTGTAAGTTGCAAGCCAACATTATGAACTGTCTACAAAGGGAAAATAATGCTGGCAGGAAGTTTCTATGTTACAAACTACAAAGGGAAGCAAGTAGCTTGTTAAATAGATGGCTTTACTACCTTATTTCATTTGATAAGGTTTAACATCTACCTTAGGTAGAAAAGTTTTTCTTTATAAATATATTGCTTGGAAGGGAACGGAGTACAAGATATTGCAGAGAACAGACACAGTTACTAAATGCAACTGTAAGCATAAGAAAAGTTCCAGTTCCAGTTCTGAAAAGCCTACTTCTGCAGTGCAGCCTAGCCTTGAACAAACATGCTGGACTTCTAAAAACTACTGGAAAGATCAGAAAATCCCACCAGGATTCGAGTAAATTTAAGCTGTACCACAGACACAGAGTGAAGTCAGAGGGATTCACTTGCATCGGCCTGAAACTCCCCATCCATAATGCAAAAAAGTTCACATACTAATCTTGTAACTCTTAAGCCACGTTAAGTAACACATTCAAAGAGTCCAAAACCCTCAAAATAAAGGAGAAGTGGAAAGTATTACTAATACATAGCAGTACATTCCAGTATTAAAACTATTGCATTACTGCTGCTGATGCCTGGACAGGATATCTAGCCAAACAGAAGCTCTCCACAACTGCTCCACTTTCCCTCCTCAAGTTCATCAATAACAGCACAAATCTGTTTGTGATATCACCATCAATTTCAGAAAGATAAATGTCATGTCAACATATACAAGGCTGCCACCACTAAATCACTCAGGCAGTGAAAACAGGCCAATTAGAGAAAAGACGAGGGTTTGTCCACGCCATCAATCCACCCAGCAATCTCCGAGCAACGAAGACAAGAACTAGAAATAGCTGCTTTTTTCGCACGGGATCTGCGGGGTGTTAGCAGGCCCACGTGGAAGTATTAGACAGTGACTACCCGATGCACAGCTGTCTCCAGCAAATATTACTAAACTCTCATTTAGATTTTTTTTTTTCCCTAATGATCTTAGCGAAGTACGAAGGAGAAGCAGCCCCAAAAGCTGACCAACACCAGTTTCTGTTGCTGGCAAGTTCTATTTTAGTTTCTACTCTTTCAAAGGAAGTTAAGAGTAAAAGCAAGTATCTTGGGGTATTGAAAGCTGAGCTAATATCCCTGCTTTTCATTAAGGTTGTCTGATACTTCCCATTAAAATATCTATTTCAACTGATATTGCTTTCAGACAATTTTCCTTGGGAAAACATTAAAATGAAGGTGGGTTTTGCCATTGCTGAGAATGGGTTAGAAAAAAAAAAAGAAAAAAAAGTGGCGTTCTTCCTTTATTGTGTATTCGTTTGTTCATTAAACTGCCAGGCTTTTTATTTATTATTTTAAAAATGACTCAGCTGGTGACCTATACTTGGAAAACTGTGTATGTATATCTTGCTTTTAGGAACGGCCTTTTAAATAGGTCAGGCAACCGAGCTGCACTAAACTGCATTTTGCACACACTTGGGAGAGATTTTCAGCTCAAATTTAACTTCGCAGAGTCCACCTGCACTCAACAAACCCTGAGCTGTGAAAGGCAGCACAGAACTTTGGCTGCACCTGCAGCCGTGGGGCAGAGCAAGCCCTGCCAGACCTGGGTGCCTGATGGAACTGGGCTGGGTGGTATTTTGAACAAACACACACACACATACACCCCCCCCACTCTCCAGTTTGTGCGCTCACTTTTAAGTGCACCAAGTGATTAGCTGCGTCGAGCAGCGCTCCAATCTCCCAGCTCATCTGCAGAGATGCAGCTACATAGACATAGAATGTCATCATTGCAGCGACGGATCACAGACACAGCTAGCTGGGTTTTGGTAGCTCTCTTCTGTGGTGCCCCATGCACCCATGCTACGTGTTGGTAGCAAATGAAGGCAAGATCTCTGATTTGCATTTTGCTTCCTGGGTGACCATCTTGTGACCAAAGCAATGAGTGCTTCCAGAACAAACCAGGGAAGTGATCGTGCCCCTGTACTCAGCACTGGGGAGGTCCCACCACCACACTCAAATACTGTGCCCAGTTTTGGGCCCCTCATGACATGAAAGACATTGAGGTGCTGGAGCGTGTCCAAAGTAGGGCAATGAAGCTGGTGAGGGGTCTGGAGCACAAGTCTTGTGAGGAGCCGCTGAGGGAGCTGGGAGTGTTCAGCCTGGAGAAAAGGAGGCTGAGGGGAGACCTTCTCGCTCTCTGCAACTCCCTGAAAGGAGGGTGTAGCCAGGGGGGATCAATCTCTTCTCCCAAGTAACAGGTGATAGGACAAGAGGAAATGGCCTCAAGTTGCACCAGGGGAGGTTTTGGATGGGTATTAGGGAAAATTTCTTCACTGAAAGGGTTATTAAGCATTGGAACAGGCTGCCCAGGGAAGCGGTTGAGTCACCATCCCTGGAGATATTTAAAAGATGGGCAGAGGTAGTGCTTAGGGATATGGTTTAGTGATGGTTTTTGTCAGCGTAGGCTGATGGCTGGACTAGATGATCTGAAAGGTCCCTTCCAACCCAGGCAATTCTATGATTCTCTGAACAAATGCAACAGGAGTTTGATGACTGGATGACTTGATGTTACTTTCTTTGCTTCAATATCGTTAATAAGCATCCCACCACTCATTCAAATATTGGGGGGAGATGAACAGAAACCAACAGCACAAGAAAAGCCCACACAGAACTAACCAATTTAGAGTGCAGGAACAGCGTGCAGCTTAAAGGCACAGGGCCACATGCCAAACAATAAAGAGAAAACAAAATATTCAATAGCTACTCATTAAGCAAGCACCATCCACCCTGCGCAGTAAAGGAGTCTGCGGAAAACCCAGGCTGTAATCATGAAATTAAAGACTGTCTCATAACGCATATCCATAGGCAAATTAAGGCTGCCAGAGAAAGGCTGTTTGCGCATTCCCTAAGTTGGACCGTTTTGACTTTGCAACGTTAATAATGCACTTCTAATGGAGTTTTGGGGCGCAAGGCATTTAAATTTCAAAAGCGTTGGTACACAAATTAGGTACAGCCCTCGGATGGCTGGCAGGAGGCCAGCACAGCCTCCCCCCCCACCCCCCCAAGGCTGCCATGCAAGCTGCCTGCTGCTCTGCTCACATACTAGGGTGGTGGGGATTTTTTTGGTGAAAATAAAGAGTAGAGCAGAGCACGCCAGCGGGCAGCGTTGGGCAGGGCAATGGTGCTCTCTGCTGGGTGAGGAGCCACACAACAAGCGCTCTGGTATTGACGCTGGGCTACGTGCAGGTGAACTGCTCCTGGCCCCACTGGTTGACTAACAACCCTGGAGTCTGTACCTGGGCGACACTCTTGACCGACAGACTTTACAAAACACACATTCACGTGTATGAATCACGCGAAAATTCAGCCTTTCTGGCCTCTTTCTCGTGTTATTCTGTGGCGGTAGCTGTTTGAGGAGGTTTACTTCTAGCAACAGTAGCTATGTTTATGTTAAATACAGAAGAACTTTAAAAAAAAAGTTTCCTTTTACCACGGAAAAAAATAATCTCATGCCTGCATAATTTAGAGAGACCTTTAGACTAAAATGGTATTTTGGAAAGCAGTTACTCACTTACTGCAAGTCCGAACAAACACATGTTCTGTGGGAAGAAACCATTTAAAACCAGGTTACTTTTTTATGATGAAAGCTGTATATTTTTGCGTTTTGTGTGGAGTGCCTGGGTGAAACTCTAGAGAGGTGACAGAGCAAAGGAAATCAGTGTCAAAGGGTTTGAACTGCTTTCTTCTACTTAGTGCACCATACCTCAAACAATTTCCTCTCCACGCAGAACTCCCTCCATCCCAGACATCCTACCAAATCTGAAATGCCTCGTTAAGGCCTGTGACTGTTGTGTTTTGAATAAATCGATGCAAGCATGTTGACACTGGAGAATGCTGCAGCTCTACAACCCAGCAGAAAGAGATGTAGTTTCAGTTCTTGGTCCCTCAATACCAGCTCACTGCCATAGGGCTCAAACTCCATGCAGTATTTCCTGACAAAGTGGAACAGGATCACAAACGTCCACTGGTCCCTTTTTTGGGGGGAAGCACTGGAACCAGCAGAGGATGCCAGTCTGGCATGAATTCAGGGCTATCAGAAACCAAATCTTAAGTTGGAGAGAGAACCTGAGAGGAGTTTTGGGACAGAGATGTTGTTTTTAAGCATCTCTCTCTGAAATATCTCATACTGATCACTATCAGGGACAAAGAGCAAAACTAGAAAGATCAGGAATCTGATCCCCTAATAGCGGAGATTAAGAAAACAGCAAAAAAATCCCCCATGGAGTTAAGAGAGAGCAGAACCTGACCTTCTCCCCAGCTGAGAATAAAGCGGGTGAGATGAGCAGTCTTACAGCTAATAGTGCAAAGAGGAACTGGGGAGGGAATACTCTAGAGGTGTTTTAAGAAAAGGAGGAGCATGAGAGAAGGTGATTTAAACACCTCAAGAACATCTATGAGCTCTCAAGCAGAATTCCTCAACAACCTTTTCGAAGGAGTCCCACCAAAAGACCCGAATGTTTTATAAAGTAACCTGTAACTCTTACACAGAAAAAAAAGAAACAAAACACATGGGGAGAAACTAAAAAAAAAAAATAAATGTGGGTGCAAAAAGCAGAAAAAAACAACACTGACCTCAAGCCTCTTTTCAAGAGACTCTATCCTGTCTTTTTTGCTGGCCAAGTTAGCTCTTGTGTAGCGGCTCTGTCCAGGCAGGTATAACACTTGGCTGTAACATTCTTCCCACACCTGGTTATAAGCTTCACTTGAGAGCTCTCCATGCCCCATTCCTTGCTTTACCACTTCCATCTCCTGCGCCAGCAGATCCTGTGCCTGTTGGAAATGATAAGAAATAAATTGCAGTTACAATACCCAGGATACAAGAAAATTCCTCTTGTTTTCAATCCTTCAGTGTGCAATTCACGGGGGCAGTTTCTCTTTTCATACGAAAAGCTCACCATCAGGTTAAGCTAACTATGAAATCTAACACAGATGCTGTGGATTATAAATGAAACCCTGGCTAGAAGGGTATTCACAGCGCAACTATCCCTCATTTTATATAATTTGGCCAAACTTGACATCACTCTGCTGTAGCTAATGAAAGCTGCGGCACAGCTAGATACTTCATCTTGCTGCAGAAGAAAAGAGATAAAAGCAAGGACCTCGAGGGGAGGGAGAACTGTACAGACAGAAGCAGCTGTTCTACGAAACAAAAATCACTTTTCATTTCCTTTTGCTTGCCCTTCTCCACCCAGCCTGGAAAGTCAACTCTAAATATTAACGGGTGAGCTCTATAAGCTCCATTGCAGGAAATACTACTCTGAGTTCAACTAACACACGTTCTGTTGCTGGAGAAGGACTAGGGAGATATGGGCATTCCGCTGTTTCTAGCTTAGTTCATGAAGTCCTTACAGTGAATGGAAAAGATTCATGTTATTCTCACAACTCCTACTAGCCTGCCCACAAAACTACACAGGGACCCAGGACTTTCCAATTTTATTTGTAAATAAAAAGCTCAAGTATCTTTGCCAATCTGGACCTTGGTGATTATAAGTATATATTTAGTGCATATATATATATATGTAAGTATATGTATTATAAGTCTTCCCTTTCAACAGGATTTATATATGCACCACAAATTTCCCTATCAGCAGCAGACGTCTCACTACAAGCAGACAGACGTTTTATAAAAGTATATTGCCCAGGAAGTAATTCAGGTATCACTAGATTAGATGATTCCAGGGATACCGGGGAAAGGAAAATTAACTACTTGTCCTCGATGGTCAAGACAGATAAAAAAGGAGTACTCTAACCACACCTAACAAAGCTAAATCTTATACAGCTTCACTTTCAATTAGCCTCTATTTGCATACTGTGAGGAACCGCTTAAAGCTATTTAGTTGCGGCACCAAAGCAGCTCCCCAGCTCTAGGAGCTCAGCACCACTGCTAATCCTTCCCAAAAGAACACTGCGCACCAGGAAAAGAAAGAAGCATTTTATGAAGGGATTTTAGTTGGAAGATATTCTAAAACAAAGAAATAAAGCAAAATAAGCAAGCCCCAGAAGAGTGCGCAGATACAGGAAAACTTCCCGGTTTGAAGTTGATTTTAGACGAAGAGGGAATATTAGACAGAATGTTAGGGAGCAAGCAGGAGCAAGGACGCAAACTTCTGCCCATCAGTCAGGAAAAAAAATTTCCAAAGACTCCGAAGAAAGTTTCCAGACAAAAACTAGTGGACTGTGTAATAGTCTCTAAGGGAAGTGACAGAAACCCCAATTCTCGTTGCACTTCAAAACAAGCAGAGAAAGCACTCGGAGAGTGTTCCTAAGGGAACAATCTGACACTGGCGGGGCAGTGAAATTCATGATCTAACTGTATTTTCCATCTTTAACTTCTCCTGCTCAGAAATCTTCAAGTATAATTTTTCATTTAACAGCAAATTGGAAGTACATACTGTTCAGTGTTTCTCATTTTAGTCACTTGATTCATTGGTCAGATATGGTCAAGGAGACGGATTTGTGTATCTTTAGAGTCACTTGAAAGCAATATGGGATTTAGGTGTAGAGATACCACAGCTATTGTCAGGACCCAAGTGTCGGGTAGCAGGATACTGCATAAAACACATGGCTTGGTGGCACGTGATTTTGTCCTTTTCACTCATTTTTATTCCTGGAAGCATTTGGTCAAAGGTTACTGGCACAACTTCACAGGTGAAACTCTTCGAATGAGCCAACCACAGCACTGTGCGTCTGAACTGTCTGTCACTTGGCAGCAAAATCCAACATCTGTAGCTGCTTAAATAAATGAACAACCCGAACCGGAACCCTTGGTACAGGACTGCTATTTAACTTGGGATTACAATGCAAAACAGGACAGAGTGCCCAGACAGCCCACTCATTTCATCCAGCAACAACCAGTTCTGCCTATTCAGCGCTTCTTAACCAGGTATGCCTTAAGATCAGTTGCCATAACCCAGCAGGGTCCGCACTAGCACAGCTCTGCTGGATCAAGCTTGACAAGCATAATTAAACAACATGATTTGCTGCTCAGAGTCATGAACTGGCTACCACTGTCCTATTTAGTCTGCACTACTATTTGAAAATAAAAAACCTTAGTAATTATGGAGTAACAAACTGCACAGGCAGCAGAAGACGGATACCATACCTAGTTTAAGTCTCGATGACTTAACATCAATTTCCAGAAACAGCAAAGTAGAATTTGGTAACTGTTGGGGTATTATAGCTCCTACCCTTACTTAAAACAATAAACAATCACAACACATTCACAGCTATCTAAAAGACAACATCTCTAGACAAATACAGCATCCTCATCATTCTGCTGAGTGCCCAGATTAACACTAGCTCACAGAAGAGAGAATGTGCACATACATTATCCCCATAGCTCTCCATATAACCCTCTGGAGATCTCCCAACTAAATTCTGTGCAGGCCTGAATCCACCTTTTTTTGCAATATTACAGGACCACGACATAAGGAGACATTAAGTCACTGGTAATTAGGCCATACAATCCTCACCTTCTTGAGATCCTCTTTGGAGAACTTCTCATAAGGATTTTGCTCCAAGTAAGCCATATGTTCTGCGTTGTTGCTTCCAAATCCAGGGCCTTTCCCCTTTTTACCACTAAGCTGTTCTCCAAACGGATGGTGTAAAAGATCAAAATGAAGCATAGTAATCATCTCTTTCTTTATTAGCTCTTCACTTTTCTGCAAGTCTGTTAGAGGTGGTTCCACGTTTAAGGGTCTCAGTATTGTTTCATTAACCTGCACAGGAATGAAAAAAAAATATTCATAAACACCATAGACACCAAAGCTCACATTAAATTCACAGACCTCCACCTGAATATAAATGCTATATTATCAGCTAAACCATGCAGAACAGGTGCCAAAATCCCCTACAATGTGACACACATACAGCAACCCAAATACTCAATTGTGCTTTCATTTGGGCATACGAAATACCTCATGATAATTTCCCTGATAAACTTTCCCAAAACACTGAAATCAGCATCCTCATATAAAGATATCATTCTCTCATGCTCTACCTAGATTCTGTTTCCTCCTATAATGGTTATAACTTTTACTTCTATTTTTTTCCTTAAAAGCTAATTTTGTTTCCACTTACTTCTGAGGGCCGTGGTAGATTCTTCTGAACAGCTTTGTGCATTCTCTTCAGTTCCTTTGCACGCTCTGCATCTCGGAGAGCCTAGACAAACAAGCTGAGTGTTACTCCACCTATTGCAATACAATCAGATGCTTTCTAGAAATATATCTGATGTAAAACCTGAACAATTACTGCAGCAAAGATTCTTTAATGTATAAAGACTTCATGCTATGAAGCCAGAGCCAAATAACAAGTCACTCTCTACATGATGGCATCGCAACTTACTGCCTCTGAAGAGCACAGCTAACTCCAAGAGGAGAGATCCTAAAAGTCATTTCAAGCCACGAGGTTTCTCGTTCAACCTCAACCCCAGCAGACTTCGCTGTTTACAAATTTCTCCACATCAAGTGTGACATCTGCTCTAACTCTCCAGATGGGAAATCCACCAGGAAAAGGCAGACTCTTAAATTTGCAGCCAGGACTCCATTTATACTCTTCTATGACATAAAAGTAACTACTTCACTAAAACAATGCTTGCAAAAGTGTAAAAAGGGGAGATTTCTCCTTACGTTCCACTTTCAGGCAATAAATAACACGAAAAGGCAGCGCTCTCTAAAACTTCATGAATGATGACCAAGATCTTCCATGTTCTAATCCCAGCCATGTCATCCTTTATTTGGAAGGCAGGATGCTATTCTCTTGTATGATATTACAACTCCAATCCTTTTCTCTATTCTACACAGAATTTATTTCTATTCATGCAGAATTTTTATTAGTGTGTGTGTATGCACGAGATACCCATATATATGTATGTAATACATTCCTCCCTAAATGGGACACGCTAGGAATCAAATTCTGGGAAATACTTATCATATTAGGAGATACCAAAGCATAGGAATTTTTTTTTTAATATTTTGTTCACTTGTCAAAGCACAGTCATTGGCAAAAACCTCTTTGAACTCAAAAAAACATTTATTTGAAGGTATATAACAAAACCATATTTGCATCACAACAATTAGGATAAGCAGTAAGTGGAAAATAGGCTGTTGTTATCAACAAAAAAAATTTGAAGTGTCTCTAATTACCGGCTAATACAGCTATTTAGGCAGCAAAATTTAAGCGAGTGCTTTACCCAGCCTTCCTTGATTCAGAAACAAAGTGAACCAAAAAAACAGGGACCCTTTCACAACTTGGCCGATTGGGTAATCCTGTGGTACAAATCACACAAAAGGGATCAATTCATTGCATGGCAGATTCCTATCTGTGGGCTACCAGCCTGCCTGAATTTGTATACACCTGTCATGTTTCACAAACAGTAACTTCTCTTAGAGACTTCATCACAGAAAATGCTTTGTGATACACAACAATAACAAATTAAGAAAGGATTCAGAGGGAAAAGTGATTTAGCTTCTGCGTGTGTACACTCTGATGGGAGCAGAGAAAACTGGTATATTTTACTTTGTTATTCTGTAGAAGCTGTACCACTTCCACTAAACATGTATGAAACTATGGAAACTGCTGGAGAGGGTACAGCAGAGGGCTACAAAGATGATGAGGGGCCTGGAGCATCTCTCTTATGAGGAAAGTCTAGGGACTTGGGTCTTTTTAGTCTGGAGAAGAGAAGACTGAGGGGGGATCTGATCAATGCCTACAAATACTTAAAGGTAAGGTGTCAAGAGGATGGGACTGGTCTTTTTTCAGTGGTGCCCAGGGATAGGACAAGATGAAATAGGCACAAACTTGAACAGAACAAGTTCCACCTAAACATTGGGAGGAACTTCTTTCCTGTGAGGGTGGCAGAACCATGGAAGATGCTGCCCAGAGAGGTGACGGAGTCTCCTTCTCTGGAGACATTCAAAACCCCCCTGGACAAGTTCCTGTGCAACCTGCTCTGGGTGGACCCGCTTTGGCAGGGGGGTTGAACTAGATGATCTCCAGAGGTCCCTTTCAACCCCATGTGATTCTGTGAAACCACACAAAGAAAATAGTGCCTTTTGTTTAAAATAAAATATCTGCCTCACAGACACACCTACCTGCTTGCGAGCATCTATATCAGCAGTATCTTCTATGAAGGTTTCATCTACTTCATGTTCCTCAAGTTCTTTTTCTGCATTTTCAGGTAAAACAATCTCAAAGTCGTTCTTTGGAGCAGGAAGGGCCATGAGTCCAAGGCGCAGGTGTTCACGAGACTCTCTCTCCTGTTGAAATAACACCAAGATATAATGCTTCTGATACGATTAAATTCCATTCAGCTACATTAACAGACATGAAAAATACATGACTGATATAATCTGGCAATTTTAGTCTGTTATAAAGCCAACAGAAACAAAAGCTTTGAAGTCTAACATAAGGGCTAAGCCAGACTGGCTTACAGACTACCACCCCAGAGTTTATGGACTATTAAACACAAAAACTCTCTGATGACAAAAAATAAACACAAGGCTTTCTTAAAGACAGCTAATGAAATCTTCAAACAGGCTGAATGCTCAAATAGAAGGACAGGACAGCACCTTAATCTCCCAGTAGCTTCAGTACAACAACAGATTCACATAAACACCTTCCAAGAAACTGAAAATATCTGAAAGTGTGTCCATGCTGACAAAGGACACAGGGGTATTTGCAAGCCTAACTGGAACTTTTTCCTTGCAGTTGCTCACAAATCTGGGGATTGTGGCACAGTACAAAAATGAGACAGACAGCACCAGATCTGGAAACTGGTAAAAGTCCATGAGGAAACTGAAGCCTTGGTTTTCCTTCTATAAAAAGGCTAAGACAGAACCAAAGTAAGTATAAGGACATCAAATAAACCTTGCCCTTTAAGCTAAGAGGAATCCTGAAATTCTGAACTTGAAGAGTTATTTTTGTGAGACCATCATGCCAAAAACTTAAAGTAGATATCATTAGCTAGCCCAAAAAGCGAAATATCAATAGCTCTGCTGGGAGACATCCAAAGTCACAGTTAAGGCTGCAGAATCAGCCACATAAAAGGAGTTCCCAAGGTGCTACCTATTAGGTATATGCCCTTTTATACCATGTCTAATTGGCAGGGTACATCTGGCTGAATCTCCAAGAATGGAAACATCTGTTGTCAGAGGCGATGAAAGAACCTGGACGGGACTCAGATTACTGGACATCTCAAAACCAAGTGCTCCTAACGGCAAAAATTAAACCCCTTCAGCTCACTGTTGTCAACAGGACAGACTGATGAAAAGGTCCTGTAGGTAAACTGGGAAGCCATGATGATGAAGGATTTGAGGGTTGTGTAGGATTGCAAGAAAAAATTTCCTTGATATATATTTCCTGCTCTGCTTCAAAGGTTCTGAGTAGGACTGACTTAACTATGTCTTCCTTGACAAATAGATGAAAAGTGCTTTTTACTGAGCACACTTCTAAGTGGCAAGATTTCTGTTCTTTCAAATAAAGATTTGATTTTATCAGGTGACGAGAACAGACCTGTAGACAACTGGCAGAAATAATACCTGCTTTAAGATAAAATTTCATTCAGGAGATAAGAATTAAAAATCCTGAAAATTAATAGAACGCTGACATCTATTTCTTAAGTACTTCTTACCATTTGTTTTGCATAAGATGGGTCGCTGTAATCTGCCATTCCCTCTTCTGGGTTGATGTTCAATTTATCACGCAGCGGAGTTCTACCAGGAGTTGTACCAACCACTGGTTTAGGAGTTAGTCCTCCACGAGGAGTTAAGCCTTCTGGTCCATGAGAAGGTGTTCTAGAGGAAGTGCAGATACAGTGATTTATTTTTTTTCCCCAAAGAACTCTACTAGCAAATGTCTGAAAGCTACAAAAAGTTATGTAAATAGCATTAATAAATACTATCTAGATTTTTAACTCGGGAGGCAGTGAAACCATAATATGCAACTAGAAGAATCCAAAAAAATAAATTGTTTAAACCTGGCAAGATGCAACCTGTCAAGCTGAAAGCTAGGCACATCACTATGATAAAAGAAGTTTCAGGAACTACATCAACACAAACTCCCACTGTTACTCTGAGAGAAGAGATTATCTAGTCACCAGGCACTATTCTGGGATACATTAATCAGGATTTAATTGCAAGCTCTGATTTCCCTCACACCTGTGTCAAGTCATTCATTCTGAATTCATGTGGCTTAACAGCTGTCCCACCTTACAATTGAATTAATCACTCTGAAGATGCCTCTTTACTTTCTCTGACCGCTGAAGGAGTAATTACATTACAATAATTACTTTTAAGCACCTAAGGTTAGGCAAGATGGATTAAGTTTTAGATTTTGTGGACTTCAGTTGCTTCTCCTCTAGACTGGGAAGAAATATTGTTCTCTGTCCCAATAATCTAGTACACGAAAGGCGTGCAGACGTTGTCTTGGATATAGACACAGGTTTTCTGCTGCCAACTTCTAATGAGGTTTCACATAGCGGTGACAACAATAATAAACTGATAAGACATTGTTAAATGTCTCAAAGAAAACAAGCTCAGGAAGGTAAAAACTTTTACAAAAAAGCCTACATTATGGTATTCATCTATAATTATGTAAATATTTTCCAACATCAATGTATGTGTGTTGTAGAGAATAATCCTAGCACAGACAGATTGCACGAGATGATTTAATATATCACGTCTATTTCTAGTTACTGTAGTTTGGTAGCAGATGCCATAAAGGTGGACAAACACAATTGTATATATGGCCTGACACACATTACTGGTCCTCTTTAAAGGGATAGAGCACTGCCTCATTTACCAGGTATGTCTGGGAGGGGCAAGTGATACTTCCCCCTTGCTTGAGGTTGTTCATCCATTTTTATGAATTCTCATTTATTAAAACAAATACAAGCAATAACATTTGCAGGACGACACCCACAAAAAACAGAAAAATTAATTTTTATGTTTTCAAACTAATGTTTCATAAGATGTATTTACTTTGTTGATTATATTTGTAGAAAAACTTTTATGTTCACTTTCCAGAAGAAACAATTTCCTAGTAAGCTGGTTGTTTTTTTCTAGTTATGTCAGTTCCATGCAATGTTTAAAACCCTATTACAATTTCCAGCTTAATACCTTTTAAGAAAATGCTTATACCTAGGATGTGAAAGAAAACAAAACAACTTAATGCAAGGCAACAACTTCCATAAAAGCCATGCATCAAAATGTTACAAATTTCATATCACCATAGGAAAAAAAGGTGTACTTAAATATTTGCTTTTTTGGCCTAAATTATACAATGATGGCTCTGCTTCACTACTCCACCTCCTTAAAAAGTTATGGCTTCCCTTTATTTATTTTAACCACTTAAAGAGATTATTTCTTTTCTCTCTGCTCAAGGTCTTGGATTTTCACATTGTTAACAGCATTTCTGCAAGCAAGCAGAATTGATACATAGGTACCATGTTTACATGTGCAAATCTGAACTTCAGAAGCTAAAAAAAATACTACAAACAACCCCAAACAAGCAACAAAAACAGTATGTCTTTACATTTTTTAATATAAAATAACCCAAATGAACAGCCAGATCACTCCAGGCCAAACTCTACATTCATTCTGCACCGCATTGACGCCAGGAGATCTCCAGAAAATGATTCGTTTATGTAGATCCAATTAAAAGAGCAGAGCTTTTGCACACCGCATTTAAACAACAAAATAAAGCTGCTTTTGAAAAGCTGCCATAAAGGTCCTTTTTATTTCATTCTCCACTTTTCCTACTAGCATGATACAAGTAAAATTAGAACCCAAGTATAAAAAATTGACAGACCAAATGTACCAAGTGTAATATTTTTTAGCTGTATGGTATTTGGCATTTGTGGGATACGTATTTATTCAGGACCCACTGTAAGAGTTAAACCAGCAATTCCATACTATTTAGATTGGCAATATAAGAAATATTTCATTTTGGATATATATGGCTTATAAAATATTTACTCCAGCTTTTCAAAAATTCAATGTGGGTTTGGCTAAGGGACCTCCCACACCTCTGGCTCCGAGGTAATACTTTGGAAAGGCTAGGATCCACATGCAGAATGACACTCCCTCTTACTATTTATACTCCTGTATTACTTCAGGAGAATTTATATTGCTCCAGACCACAGAAGACCTCATTTTGGACCAAAACTCCAGTGAGCGGTACACCGTACAAATACAGATGAAGATGATGTGGCTGAGCTTGCGAAAGACTCAGAGGAGAAAGTTGTACAACAAGGACTTGAAATAAAAGCAAGTTAAAATTTGTCTTGAAGAACTGATCACAAGCTACTATTTCTCACATTACAATCTGCTCCCTCCACCCACCTTTACTGGATACATGCCCAGCCAAGCACCCAGTAGAAAGAGTCTGCTTTACCTGAAGGGTGTGGAAAGCACAGTATTTGGAGTCTGAACAACCTGCTTCTGCGGCGTTACCCCCGAAAAGTCACTTTCATGCAAGGGAGTGTTAAGACCTCCTTTCAGGGGGGTATCCACATTAGTGAGAGCCATCAGATTCTGTGCTTCCTGTAGAACAGACAACGCACGCAGTGCATCACTAAGAGTCTCAGAGTCAGACTCTACTATGCATGTCTAACAGATTCAGTAGCAGTAAGAGCTGAAAAGTTATTTAAATATCAATCAGTTTGTGGAAAATGTTTAACACTTCTTAACTCCCATATGCTGGTACTTATAAACCCTATTGTTCCACTGAAAGGGATTTTAATCTTCATCTTCAGTAAGATACATTATAAATTGCAACTGCAAAAATGAGTGGGTTACTTAATATTTCAACTTCCTTCAGTTTGCCAGACTCCATAAGTCTGCAAGATTTATTAGTAACTGAACGCTCAAGTCATCCTAAGGATCCTGATTTTCAGAGGGAACAGGACACTTCCACTCCAAAATCCAACATCAATGAAGTTTATCCAAACTGCACTTCAAAGGGAATGTTCCAAAAGGCATGGTCACTATTCAGATTTTTGGTCCATGACTCAATCGGGACTTTTATGAATACCCTCCTATTTATCCCCCCCCCCCTCTTTTTTTTACAATTAAGAATTAAGGCACTCTGAAGCTGAGATAATGAAACTACTGCATACAGGAATTATCTTCCTAGAATACTACTAACCCATCTACAGAACTGTGTTTATGCACAATACTGCAATATACATGATGTCAGAGCACTACATGTGAAGGTGAATGTGACCATTCCTGCAAACACTGCACAGAGACTTAGGTCATGACCTGTGGAGTCAGGAACTTTCTCTTTTCTCCCATCACGAAACAAAAACTGTTGAAATACAGCTCATTGTCAACACAGGGGGTCGTTTTTGGTTTTGGGGTGAGGTTTTGGGGGTGGAGTTTTGCTTGTTTTACACACTATCTGCACTGATTTCCTTTAGCCCTTTCCCCACAATCAACAAAACTTAACCCAACACTACCAGTTTTTGAAAGAACCCGGACGCTCACACAATCAGCGGAACACAAATGTAATTCAGAGGCTGCGAAGGTAGTTTTAGACAACCTTTGTCTTAAGTGGCTTTAAGCCAATAAAATTCTAGGAAAATATTCTTGCATTGTTGCAGTTAATTACTTCTTGTTAATTAAAGTAAAAGCTGAACAGCAAAAGTAAGTAGGCAACAATAAAAGACACTGTTTTAAGGTCAAGAAGCCAATATACACCTTCAACGCTGAGAAGTCCCCAAGACAAGGGGAAAAATATATGATTCCAGCAGAATGGTTAATGATAAAACTTGTGTGCAATATATGATATAAAAAACCCAAAACCTATCATAATGTTTTCAAACATGGTGTCAACTTATCAGATAGAAGCGGATCTGCTTCCATCCCTTTTGGTGTGTCCTGGAGATCATGTGCCAGTTCAAAGCCCATTACTGCACGTTACCTAAGGAATGTTTCTATGGTACTTACACCTTCTATTCAGCTGACTACTGCGCTCAAACTAAAAGCTCATACTGTACCTGCAGGATCCTGTCTTGTGCTGCTGGAGTTTTGGGAGTCCTTAGCGCGATGCTGTTGTTGGTCACATTATATTCAGATAGAAGAGTGCTGGAAGCCGAGTTTGTAATTCCAGATTCCTCAGCAGTCTGGCGTGCAATCTCACTTGCCTGGCCGACTTTCACAACTTCTTCAAGTTCTATATCAGAGATCTTTAAAAGAGAAAAAACCCAAGGCGTAAGAAGATAAAATACAACCATGAGATTCACTTGACAAAACAGAAATCATTGATTGGCACTGGCCTTGTAACTCATTTATTAATCAATGAACAGCTTACCTGAGGAGCTGGAAGCACTAGTTTACTTCTTTTTTTGGTAAATTCTGACACTCCACTGGTCTGTAGAATAGCTGAAGGCAAGTCTGACTCTTTTTTGCGTTTCATATGTTGTTTGTCCTTTTTGCGCTCCCTTCCCTCTCTTTCACTGTTATTATGGATAAGAGAATCAGTTTAGAACATGCAGGACAGCTACAAAGTAAGCAAACAAGCAAAGAACAAAAAGCCTGTACCCTAATCAAAAATTGTATGCTGAAATAAAACACACTGCAGGAAGATTGAACCACCTTATGGTGTGGAAGTGATTAGATATGATCTGCAGATCTTGCAGCAGAACCTAGAACAAGGCTGTATAATGCCTCTAAATTCCAGATTCAGGCAACCGGTGGCTGCTTCAGCTATAGTCAGCAGGGTCACTGGAATAAGAAAAAAAATGCCAGTCCAAGAATTTAGATAGCAAGAATTAAGAGGATATGTACAGTCCCTTTTCCTCCAGCAGTTGCTAAGGGAAGACAAACATTCTCTGAGGGGTAGGGGAACCAAGTTCAGTATTTAATAAAAATGATATTTTCTTCAAACAGCAATGGAGTCAGCGTCTGAAAAATAATTTAGTAATCCAAGGCAGTTTGAAGCTCCTGCCAGACCCTCTGAACTAAGAACTGTACAGTAAGAACTAATTAGATACCAAGCTAATAAACCAAATCATGGTTTATTATTATAAACCAAACTGGACCTACCCTTTCAGTAAAAAGTAGCTGGTGGAAGTAGTGGGAAATGCAATTGAACAATGACATATGTGCCATACTGCTGATGATGAGGATGGACAGTTAATTTCTCAACTGTACATTTTTGGATTTTTTGGGGGAAGGGGAAGAAATTAAGTATTTAAGGAGATTCTACTTAACAACAATTCCATCAAAAGTAATACTACAAGTAAAATCTACTCCTGTAAGCAATCTTGATAATGTTATGACTTAGAGAAAGATTGGCAAATACATAAGCAAATCTACTGCTAAAAAAAAAATGAACCTCAAAAAAATTAAGATTTCCCTTTATAGAGCAAGAATGTGCCTAAGAAAGTTTATTCCCATGGAAAAAGGGTTCAACTAGACCTTTTAGAAACACAAGAAATACAGGAGATTAAAAAAGGCAGAAGCAATCTGCACTGGTACCTGTCCCATGGAAAATGTAATTCCTGTCCGCATTATATTTCAGAGATTTCCAGACTTACACATGTGTTTGGTTGGGTTTTTTTCAAACATACTGCTCCCTCCTTAGCACAACACACACTTACGATCTTAATTCTCCATCCAGGTCTTGCTGACGTAGCTTCCTGAAATCTGCATCCAGGGACTGGTAGTTTTCCTCTGATGTATCGTAAAAACCAGGGGCAGGCTTCTTTTCAAATGGAATTTCTGCATTATAATCCACACCTCTCTTCTTTTTTCTCTTCTTCTGGATCTCAATTCCAGCAGCCCGAAGTTCTCGTCTTTTCTGGAGAGCAGCAAGCCGCCTAAGAAAAAGTAATACTACATGATTTAAAGTGCACACCTATAGGTGGCTCCTGTACCCTAAGATCTGGTACTACTTTAATCAGCTGCTGCTGAGATAGGGCTGCATGTATTTAAACAATTTAAACGAAGCTTTTGTCACAAATGACTATCAAAAGGTCTGATTCTGCAATGACTTAAGGCTGTGCCTGACTTTAAGCACTGCAAGTGCTCCAGAGTCAACAAAAGCAGTCTCAGTATATGAAACGAAGCACAAGCTCACCTGGCTTCTTCCAGTTGCTTCTCTCTTGCTTTTCTTTTGGCCTTCTTTCCCTGCGTATTGGCCAGACGAGCTCTAGCTTCAGACAGCATTTCAAGTTCATCTACAATAGCACAGATATAGTTGTGAATTTACACTTAAAGATGGGAGTAAGGGAAAAAGTGACACTAAGATCAGAAAGCAATCTTTAAACGCTGAATGAATCAATGTTTTCACAAGCATTCTGTATGATCACTAAACTAGTTTTCTCCAAGTTGTTTCAAAATATTTTCTGCATCATTGGTCAGATGAAATGAAGACTTTAAGAAAAAAATGCCTAATGTTGAAAATAATTCAACTAATATTGACAGCAAATCAAAATATTTGCATAAAGAGGCAAACAGACCACACTAACAAAATAATAATCTCATTTCCATCTTCATCTCAGAGTACTGTATTACAGAATTTTCTGATTTCATTTACATCCAGACCCAAGTATTTGTGAGTCTGTGACTGTTCAAAACAGCACTGGTCCATTCATGGAATTTTAGCAATGTTAATTTTTTTAGTTCATAACATTGTTATGTGCAAGGAAAAAAAGTCATGTAGGCCTCCTGTGCTTCAGCTTCATCTGGGAGGTAGGAACTGAGGTGTAACGTGAAGATACAGAAAAAAGAATGCAAACAAGCAGAGCAGTTGTCAAAGCAAGTAACAGTCAGCCATGGTAAGAGATGATGAAGACACATTAGAAGGCAGAAAACACACCAAGAAAAGGAAAAGAAAATTGGGAAAGTACAATTGATTGGCCAGATACAGAAGTAACACAAAACCTGTAAGAAAAAGTCACCAGGGGCAGAGAAAAAAAGACAAAAGAAACCTAAGGTACAGAGGCTGTGTAAAAAGTAAAACCAAAGAGATCAGATTTCTGTCAAAAACAGTAAACAAGCTCCTATCTTACCTTCATCCATGTCAATAGGATCTGGCCTGGCTGGTTTAGTTTCTGGATTTGGATCAATTTCTCCAGGTTTAAGTTTCCGAGGATCATCAGCAGTTTCTTCTTCATTGTCTCTCTGAGCAGCTTTGTCCCTAAAAACATATTGTATGTATGTCACAACTGGCTCTTAGTTTTTTCCCCAAGATCATAATAACCATCCTTTAAATGGCCCCAAAGACTGATCTAAAAAAAGTAACCTCGTGCTGTGTACCATACATAAACCTGTTACACCATTACTGCGGGAAAGATTCGTGAACATGGTACAGTTACACAATCTTAAATCAGACAGGAGAAAGAAGCCAACATAGCATTATATTATAACTATAAAATATATTATAAAATACAGTGTTGACAAAGCTAATAGTAGAGAACTCTCCTTGGGTAATCTTTAGCAGTAAGAAGAATTCAGGCAGTGTGGCAAAACGAACTGAGTTTCCCATTACGCTTTTATACTCAACCAATCGCACCAGAATTTACAAAGCTTACAAGGCAAAACAGCAATTTCCTTCCCTTCTCACGGCCTAAAAAAGCCCTTTGTAGGTACAGAGATGATGGCCACATATTCAGCCATTTCAAAACATATGGGTTTATGTCTGTCTTTTTTCTTCTCTCTCACACCCTCACTCATGTTGATCAGCCAGTCAAAAAATACCCAAATAAACCTAAAATGGAAGCTTGCAACAGGCATCAATCTTGACATTCCTCTAGCCAGAACGACCAGAAGCAGGAAAATATACACCTATCTCTATTCAAGCCTGTCCTCCAGGTTCCAGAAGCTTCTTCTTTCAAGCTAGACACATTGACTGAAAAGAAACGGTCCTTAAGGATTTGCTTACAAAAGGACTTGGTCAACTTGAAACCACTACACTTCAGCACCGTGGGAGAACGGAATGACACAGAGCTACAACAAACTCCACAGATTTTCCTGGTGTGCACCTCTAGCAAAACAGTAACTCACAGCAGAAATTCATAGTGTTCCAAACACTGTGCAGCAGTTCTCCCGATAATCGGGGCAATGGTTCTCCACTGGGTTGGCATCAGCTTGGCCAGGTGCAACAGTTTCTCCTCCTCTTCCCGTGACCACTCTGTCTTTTTGATGCTCGGGTCTAGCCATTCATACCTGTTAAAAAGTGAAAAAGTTAAGGATGACAGATCCAAGATATTCATTGATTTGTCTTGAATTAACTCAGAACAGTGTTTATTCAAATCATCACAATGAGACTCCAAAATCTTGTCATGCAAATTTCATAGTTTCAAGTTTTTTCTTTACAAAAGGATGTTACTCCAGAGTATTTTTATGACATATGTATTTGAGCTATAAAATGTGTTATTTATCCACTTCTTTTCGTACAGATATTGCCTCTTCTTCCTTTCTGCATCTTTATTCTGGCTAAGTGAGGAGTCACAGAATTAATCCAGAAAAAGAAAAGTAAAAATCACAACCAAAGATACCAGAAATGCTAGATTTGTTTGGTCTGGACCCTTCAA
>JAHREE010000422.1:1302762-1356452 GCA_033628505.1 Tringa tobata | reverse complement strand
CAGCTGAGAAGGATGTCACAACTCAGACAGCTGGTGTTTCTTGTAACCTGCATCTGCAGACGAGGAAATGCAGAAAATTAGGACAAGAACTTAGTTGGGAATGTTTTAGTTGCTCATAGATTCTCACTGGAAGGAGGTTAATATCTGTTTCCATTCTTTCTTTTTTTTAAAGCACAAACTTTTAAACAGCCTTATCTGAAAAATACCTCCCCCACAAAAAAAACCCTGCAAAACTCTGTGCCAAATTTACAAAGCTATAAATGTCACGACCTCCTCCTTGAAAGTTAGTATTTCCAGTTTTCCTTAAAGTAATAAACTATAGCTGTCGGCCTCGTCCCCCTTGATGCTGCCATCCAGCAAATAAAGTTATCGTGCGATGGCTGAAGAAAAAACCTGGCCTCTGGAGTCTGGGGAGCGATGAAGCTGCTTTTCCGTGTCCGTTGCACAAAACTATGTTCTGCAAATTCAACTTGGAGTGGAATGATAGAAATCTGCCTGCAACAGTGTTCGTGCCCACCCTCCAACATGAAGAAAAAGGAGTTGCGGAAAGTATCTCATAAGGAATCTCCGTGATTCCTGCATCTCTGCCTTCTAACTATGTGATAAATCTGAGAGAAAGAGGGCATCCTCAGATCCACTGTTAACCGGAGGAGGAGTTGCCACTAATTATTAATAGTCAAAGGTCTTTATTTCTGAGCTTCCATTATGATTATCAGTGCATGTCTGTGTCTTGACCTCTGATTTCCTAGACAGCAGTGAGAGAAACAGGAAAATGCATATGAGATATTATGTTTTTTGAAAAATGTACTTTCACAAAAAACAACCCAGCAACCCAAAGCTTTCTGTCTGCAAGATACAAACCAGACATTGATTTGTACTGAAATCAGCCTGCACTGATGAACAGTCAAATATGTATCTTGGATTTATGGAAGATAATAAATTTGAAAAACAATATGGAAAATCATGGACACTATGAGAAACTTAAGTATTCCAAATAAAATGTAATTATTTGAAGTGTGGATTTGACATCTCTGGGGCCCAGAGTGGTGGCCTGGATTTATCTTAACTAACATAAGGTATTGATCTGAAATGCCTAACTGGAGAGTGTGGTCACCCTAGGGTGCTTCTAGAGCAGTGGGTTTTTATCCCCATCAATCCAGAGCTGTAAGTTGGAAGGGCCTGGGACAGTGATTTTGTACGGTCTTACGTATCAGTGTGCTCCAGTTTGCCAGGCAGGGCTCTGTACCTCCAAGAGGAAGCGTTAAGGCTTCTGCAAGCTGAGGAAGCTTGAACACCGTTGCTGTGCAGTGAGAGCAGAGGTGAGGTTCTGTGCCAGAGATCAGCTGGAACTGAATCACCTTTTAGAGTGTGTCTTGATATGGAAGAACCTACGGAAATTACATGTCTAATACGCGAGTTTTGGCTACAAAAATGAGGGGGAATGTGTGTGGTGGAGTTGGAATCCTCTATCTGTTTGCGTAGTGCCTTGCTTAGTGGAGCACACTGATTACAGCCTCGAAGTGCTGCTGCTGTATAAATACTATTACTGCAGCATTGCACATGCCACTTCGTATTTCATGCTCCTGATTCCCTTTCTATATGTGGCCGTGTGTCATTATCACTCACACAGATACCAGCAGAACCTGTCATTTGTAAGTGCTGGCAGATGGCAATACAGGTCCTTTCCTAGGCATTGCACCATACTGTTTAAAACCTCAAGACAAATATGGTCATCTGTAGATGCTTTCAGATTGTTATCTGGCCATGGACCTCCGCTCCTTCTCAGCTAAACCTTTGTGGGGTTGGCACGTAACAAAAAATCAACCTGGAAATATCTTAGTTGAGCCTGAAACCCCAGGGATAAAAGATAATGTCACTTTTAGACCAGGGAGAGTCAGGGAATTGTTCCTAGGAAAATAATGTAAGAGCAGTTACGGTCTGGCAATTAGAGCAGAAAAAGTGGTAGATGAATACAAATCCAGCTGGAAAAGCATAGAAATGGACTGGATGAGGTGGGAATGAAATCATTAATCTATCAGCTAATGTAAAGAAAGAAAATATCTCTCTAGAAGGGTTGGTTAGCACAATATCAGCTGTATAGGACTGTGAGCTAAAAGGACAGAGCTTTTTAAGAGCTGGGATGTTGCAATAACAAAATAAGACTTAGTATCTAAATGGTTTCTTTTATTGTAAAACTTGCTGGGTTGTTGTTTTTCTCTTTTTCACACTGCCACTGACTCTTCTTTTTTTTGTTTGTTTGGTTTTTTTTGTTTTGCAAACAGCTTCACTAAAGTCTGTTCCAGAGGGAAGAGGAGAAAACACATCAGTGAGGAGCTAGTCATTGACAAAGAACTGAGCAACACTTAGAGATGGAGCCTTCTAACACCAAACGCCCACAGAGAGATGCAGCTGGGGACTGAGAGAGTCACACGAAGTTTCCATCGTGCTCTTCTTTTCAATGCATTCTGCCCCAAGCTGATCTCCTTGTCGTTAAGTTCACCTTGAACTTGTTGAAACTGCATGACTAAGGAAGAATTTCAGTCTTACAGCTAGGGCACAGGAGCCAGGAAGTTTGATTTCCACTCCTAATTTTCATGCAATTTTGTGTAGATTGCTATTTTGTGCAAAGCATTTCAAGTTCTTCACAGTGCTTAAATCAAACAGTGCAGCGCATAAGTGTTTGCAGCTTTTGGTAATACAGAAACAGAGCTTGATTTATTGCCATACACGACATTTCCCTAACTAGGAGACAAATACGTCCAAGGTAGAACTCAGGAAAACCTGGAAATACACAGTCCTTTCTCTGGTAAATTAACCATGGTTCATTCTACTGAATTTGCTTTCTCACTCCCTGCAGTTTTCCTGTGCCTTTCTGCTGTTAAAGACAGAACCTCTGCCAGCAAGGACACCAGTCTGAGAACTTCAGAATCAAAGGATTGCTTTTATAAAGCTACACTTAGAGAAAGTTGCCATTCTTGAAGGTATGCAGAGACAACTCATAACATACTGAAAACTAAATGTTGTTTCCTGTTTTTATCTGAACAATTAGCCAAAATTTCTGGGTTGTGGGGTTTGTTGCAGTTTGAGAGAGGAACAAGAGATGATACCAAATATTTATCTCGTGCAGTCCTGGTCACAGCTATTTCTTTAGAAGGGAGGGAGCCCTGGAGGTCCTGTGTCTTAAATGCATGCTAAAATGTGTAAGCCACCCATTTCCCTTCACCTCTTGCCCATTTTCTGCAAGAAATGTTGCAGAATCTGCTCACTCTTCCTGCTGCTCCTATTTCTATTCTTTTACAGTTTCTTGTCCCTTTTTCCTCCTGACAGTTTTCTTTTTGTGTTCCCATCTGTCTTTTTGCTCTCTTTCCCTGTTCTTTCTCTCCTAAACATTTTGACTCCCAGTCTTATCCTCATATTTCAGAAATCTTCATCTGACTCAGTTTGCACCTTTCTTTGCATGGTTGAGGCTCCAGCAATTTCTTCTGCTCGCAGTATTACTGACCAGCACTTGGGCGACCTGCAGCTTCTTGGAGAAATCTTTTCAGGGAAGGTCCTGCTCAACACCCGTCACCCAGGGTGGATATGCCTAATGATCCAGGGGACAGTGGAAAAAGGAGCTGTGCTGGGAGGAGCTCAATGGGCAATATAGCTCTCAAACTAAGCCTCTCCTGAGCATGTATAAACTGGTATTTCCAGGGGCTCAGAGCTGTGTTGCATTTGGGAGAACATAATGAAAACAGCCAAAGACACAATGTTGTCCCCAGGGTTACATGTGTGTCTGGATTTCAACTTCTGCTTCAAAGCTCAGAAAAGGTTTTCAGCAGCAGTCTACAACTGTTTGTATTTTTTATTATTATTTTACATACACAAAATATTTCTTAACATTGGTCTTGGAAATGACTGCATTTTCCTATTGAACCTTTCTGAAAAAATGTTGATGTGAAACAAATGTGGCAGAGGCAATTTCACCTTGAAAGTTCCAGCATAGCAAGACTTTATTGTGGGAAGCGTGAGGAAATCTTATTATAGGATATTTGTGCCTCCGCCTTCGATAATAATTTGAAAACAGAACATTAAAATACTGACAGTTTAACAGAGAATAATGAGCCATCACTTGTCAAAAATAATATTGTAGGAAAAGGTCAGCTGTTTGGGAAAGCAAGTGCCTGTGGATTGACAAGGTTAATCATAAAAACAAATGTATAGCTGCCAAATTGTTAGTTGCTGGGTAACCCACAGCTGAAGGAAAGTATATTTACTTAATAGAAGGAATTTAATGATTTACCATCTGTGTGAAGTTTTCTTCAGTGGAGTGTGTAAGATTCAAATATGTGTTGTACAGACAACGGGACCAGCTTTGTTGGTGGATGAAGACATGAGGCTCGGTCCAGTTACCTGCACATAGGTAGGTTCCTTGGACTAATTGAGAAGCCCTGGGCTACCCTGCTGGTTCTGCTGGCCTAGAAGGAGCAGCTATCCTAGTTGTGTCATCTTGGCCAGCCCTGTGAGGATGCCTCCCATATCACAGAGCATTTAAAATTGTGCTAGAAGTCCATCTGTGGTTTAAGAAGTCCTTAAAATGAGATTGAGCTACAGATTAAGGTACCTGCACATCTGCCTACAGGTGCAGCAGATGTATAAGCTCCCGTTATAGAAGGCAGACCCTTGGGAGTAATTAGGCTGATCAGTCACTGCAGACATGGTTCAATTGCCTAAAAATAGGTATCTAGAACCATCTGAGGTGCCACAGGGCATGGGAGACATCTGTGTGGGTTGGCAGATATGACAGATATGATGGGAAAATGAGCCCTTCTGGAAGAGCATCTGTAGACCAGGCAAGATAAATCAGGGCATCTCAAATGGCTCGACACTTTTATATAAGGCAATGAATTCTACCTGCTACATTTGGTCAGCTAATCTCTCCCTAGACCTCATTGGTAATACTGGCTGCAGGCTCAATTCAGTTGACAGAACATTAATGACAATAAAAAGTTCCTTTGCTTAGTTTTGATGTACCCCTAGAGAACTTAAAATAAAACAACCACACTAGATAAAATAAACTACGCTTGATTTATTTATGGAAAAGTTTCTTTACAAGCACAAGGATTGAAGACCAACCTGAAAATGTGCTAAACAGAACTTTACGGCTGAGGTGCCTCACTCAAAGTGGAGAATGTTCTGCTTGCTTTTGACTGGGTATTATTTGATTGTTTAGCTGGTTCTTAATGTTTTCTTTGTGGCAGAGCTTTTTTCTGGCTGGAGGCCTTTTGGTGTGATCCGATCGTGTCCTGTTGTGAATTTCTCTTACCCTCCAAAACTGGGGGTGGCAGGTCCCAGTTGCTGTGTGGAACTTACCCATCCATCTCTCTGTCTCTGCCAGGTTACACCAGCAGATTAAACAGTGATAGAACCTGCATGAGGCAGTAGAACTCAAACCATCTATATTGTCAACAAGATACTGGCTTGGCTTGAATCCAAGCATACTTAAACTGTCCTAAGCAATTTCCAGGTGCAGTTTAGGAGTCAGTACGGGCCAGGGACAATTTCCCAGGGCAGAGAGCAAGACAGAGAAACAAAGGGAACAACCAACGATTAATTTTCTTACTAAAGCAGGTGAAATTTCCTTACTCTAGCACCAGTGAAGTAATCTAGAAGCATGATTGCTACAAAATAAAATAAAACTGGGCCAATCAGAATGTAACCCACCTTCTTTTCTCCTCTTTTGCCAATTCTTAGAATAATGTATTATTACCTGGCCTGTCTACCCTTGCATAACGCTTCCTTTAAACTAGGCATCTAAAGCCCTTCTTAGGGATAATAGAGAAATAAGCACCTTTAGTGTGTGATCCATTTGACCTTTAGATGCCTACATTAAAAGAAAGTTAGTCTTTCACCTGGAAATTCCTGTGTGTAAAAGTGATCTAGATTAGCTTAGATGACTGTCATCCAAATGTACTTCCATAATTTCCTGAGAAGCTTCTATCTGCAAATTTAGTCCACTAATCACTAAAATCATCAGCAAGAGAGATTAAATGGGTAGATGTGGAAAAAGAAACCTTAGAGTTACGACTTCTGTTCTGGGCTGCAAAAAAGATATTTTGTTTGACTACATAAAAAGGTATTTTGTTTGACTATAAAAGTAAGTATACTTACAAAAGTAAGTTTTTTTGTTGTTTCAAAAGATTTCTTGAAAAAATCCTTTCAAAACCTGAACTCTGATCAGATGTGGCTTATGAAATTACAGTCAGTTTGGTTACTTTTCTGCAGTTGGGAGGAATGTCTCAATTGAAAATAAATAGATAAATGTTAAATAGATACATGTTTTTTCAGCTTTTTCTCAATTTTGTTATTTATTCTGCAGCTGCTTCATAATTGTAGCAACAATCAACTACATTATTCACGCTGACAAGATTGAAAATGATGGAAAATTATGGAAAAGGAGAAGCCAAAGTTTTTCGTGTTTGCAACCTTTTCTCCAGCTAAACACATCTGGTCCCTCCTACCCTATTTTTTTATTTTCCTTCCAGCTTAGATTATTCCATCCTAAAATAGTTTAGGTTATACTTTTAATAATGGAAAAACATGAGGGGCATTTTATGCGATACAAAAATTGTTTTTCCCCTGCATGTTGCAGAGTACCCAGACTGGCTTCAAGCGAATTCCATTAATGCAAGTACAAAATAGTCTTTTTTCCATCATTTTGCCTTGCGTAAGTGACAGTTACACGGCATGTTAGAAGTGATTGAGGCATTCACCAAGTGGTATGGACTTCTCATTAGAGTAGGATGATTACTAGGGTGACTTATCAGTCAAAAGGCATTATATTTGCCATGGCTATGTTGTAATTAAGCACAGATGAGACCCACAAACAAGCATTGCTCTGCAAAATGCAGTTCACGTAATGCTGGATTGAAGGAGGAGAGGGGGTAGGAAGAAACTTACTTGGCACACATGATTTTTCTGAACTGTCTCAAGCCACTACCTTGTGGTGCTTCACCAGAGACTGACCTGTGCCATGCTATAGGAAGACACTTCATTTGTTTCCTGGCAGACAAAAACAGCACTTGGGGTTTTTCCGGAGGGTCATTTGCTGTTCCTGCATTTAGCACATATTCCAGAAGTGGCAAGTTTACACTAACAGACTTCTCCGTAGCTAAAGTTACCTGGAGTAGCTGTGGTTCACTCAGAAACAAACCAAACCATATTTCTAGGAGACAGGCTTCCCAGCAAAAATGTTAGAAAGGAGAGATCTCATTTCAGAGGTGGAGAAAAGAAAACACAGAGGACTGACTCGCTTGCCTAAATGGAAAACGAACATGGTCCTGGTCTCCCAGGTGCTATCTCGGTGCTGTATCAATGACAAAAAAAACACAAAAGACAGTTAATGTTGTTTATTGTACTGACAGTTCAGCGGTTTTGCTGATATTGCAGTATTTCAGAACTTTATGCCGTCTCTCTAGTGCAAAAGAGAGAAATCCTAATTAGTGCTGCTCGTTAAAAAAGAAAACTTTCCACTCTTTCAAAAGTTAAGTGTAGTTTCTAGGCTCATTTTAAAAGCAAAACTCATATTCAGCCTGTCTGAAAATCCAAATTGCGCTCATTTTTCAGAAATCTGTATTCATGCTTTATGTGTATTTCTTTATAGCATTTTTGAGAACAGAAGTCCAGTTCTTGCCCTGGAGGTTGCAGCATTCCCTAATAGATGACATTAGTCCGTACACCTCAGATAAGTCTGTTAAGTTCACAAAGTGCTCTGAGATTTCAAAATACAGCTATTATGGAAATAGCCATTGTTATTCTTGTTTTTAATAGCTGCTGACAATCATGAATATTTTGAGGATAAGCGCCAAATTAGAAGCTGTGTTTCTGAATAGAGCTTTTCAAAGAAGCAAGGACTCTATTAGGTTTTGGGTGATTTCGTGAGAAGCTTTATGTTGGTGTGTCTGGACTATCATCCGAGAAACATCTGGTGGAAGGAGACAAGACTGACACAACAAAGACTGGCATTCACACTTGCATGTCCCCTTGTGAAGCCAGTTTATGGTTTTGGTCGTGCTGAAGATGTTGTACACTTCATCTTTGCAGGACTTTATTGGATTTACTTGGGCTGTCTGAAACAGCATTTCCATTTCATGGCAGTAGGAACAAAACCACAAGTGTAAAAAGCCTTCCTGCCCATTTAAAAAAGCGTTGCTTTTAAAAACCTTATATGTATATATGTACATAGGAAACTTCAAAATAAAATTGTTACTTCAAAGCTTATTTTGGGTTCTTTTTATCTTTGTATTAGCTCGTAATCTCCTGACATAACAGTTCTAAATGGTCCGGGATATAGCACGTCTCATCTCGCTGTGTCCTCTCAGGATATGGTGCAGGTAAGGATGTTATTACTGGGCAGTTTCCATTGGATGGGATTCAACTACAATTACCTAATTTTAGGTATCTTCTTTGCGTAGTGACTACATTGGAGCTGGTGGCCAAACGCCTGGTTTGGAGAAGGATTTTCTACAGAGAACAGAGCCTAGAGTGTAGTCCAAATCACTCTAAAGTAGGTACCTACTTTAGAATTGCTTTCCAGACTCTATTGCCTCTATTGACTAGTTCTCTGGTAAGTTTAATGTGAACTTAGATTCTGTTTTCGCATGTACATTTAGATTTGAATTTGCTGCTGAGTTTCCCTCTATTCTGTTCACCAGTGGGATGGGAGCTTTCTGAGAACAAAGTAATGGCAATAATTTGAAACCTCTTGTCCATTTAATGTTATTATCTTTGGAATATACCTGAGACCATTTTGGACCTCTCATCCAGAACACACAACCAGAGTAGGATACATCAAAGGCTATCTTGTCACTGAAAAAACTTGGTATATTTTTAAGCTGTTAATATAAAATCCTACTGAGGCAAAGCTCGGTAGTTCATCAAGACAACTCAAAGCCGATTGGGTTTACCTGAACCTGTCTCTGCTAGGACCTTGTGTTGACTCAGCTGTTTGATTTAGCAATCAGATATAAAAACACAACATTTCTGAAGCCTGTATAATGAAGATGCTTGGAGTGAAATTCTTCCAACCACATGTCAAATTCTGAATCTGAGAAAATTACCTCAGGCTCCCTTTATTGTCAATGGGAAGAAACAGGCATTTAGAGTGTGAGTCATCTGACCTATTTTAGATGTCCATTTTGGAGTGATGAGTTGCAGATGAAATGCTGACTTCTCTCAGTTGAGTACCAAAGAAGCAGAGGGTGATTATCTTAGATGTAGATGCCCAATGGGATTATATGAACTCATCCCTTCCCCACTTGACTACAATGAGGGTATGCTTCACCTTATCAGCAGCAAGTAGCTTTACCACAGCTGATAGTGGGACCTGTCCCAAGAGTATCAGCATGGAGATGAGAACAGCTACTGGAACTGGAGCTCCATTTCCATTTGAGAATGACTCACAGCCCACTGAGGTCAACGGGAATCTTTCCACTGGCTTCAGTGGGCTTTGCAAACCCTGGGGTTTCGGCATACATTAATTTAGCAGCTGGGTGCCACAATATAAGATAACATCATTCGTCTGTTTTTTATTATTGTTTTGCCAAAGGTCACCACTCTTGCAGCAGGACTGGCAGAACACAGTGAGTCACAGACTAAAACGGGGGCTCACTCAGTTGTAAAGGCTGTGTATATGCTATCCTGTTAGTATACATGAGCACAACAATCCCTTCCCTTACTACCTCAGTCTCTTCTGACTTGGTGGATCTAGTTCACAGTCTTCATTATCATAAAATACTTAATCCCTTTGTCCATCTAATCCAAGGCTGCCACTGGTCTGTGCTGTACAAAGAACAGGTTCCCCATCCAATCTAAGTGTTAACCGCCTTCCTCAAAGAGCCCCAGCGATCTGGTCTGCTGGCTCACCAGGGACAGGAGTAAGTTAGGGAGTCTATTTTAAACTGATTACGTAGGTTCTCGTTAAGAGCTGTGAAGGGCAGGGCACCTCCAGCTGAAGGGAGGTGGGATGATGGTTCATATGGAGGGTGGCTGTCTCTGACTTTGCTGTAAGGGGTGCCTGTGGGCAACTAACATTTGCAGGACTGTAGCGAGAATGTAGATCCATCAGTAACTGTGTTCCTGACATACAATCTCTAGCCTTTTATCATTTGACCATCCTGAAGCCCTACGTCTTAGTGGCAAGTCTGGTGGATTAAACAAACTACTTCTGGGAATGAGGGAACTGGAAGTACCTTTGGTAAGAATTCAAGACAGACAAAGCTTTTTGCATCAGACTGCATGTTCTTCCTCTGCCAGACAGGCAGAGGGAGAACTGATAAGAGGAAATACATTATTGAACTGAATTACTGAAGCGTGAAACTTCATTAATCAACAATAAGTAACATGAAAAGACATTGTAGCTTTTGGGGCAAGTGAAAACGTTGGAGAGAAAATATGAGGGTTTAAGGATTTGTCTTATTTTTGTGGCATTGTGGGTGCTTTTGCAATACTTTTACTCACCCCACTGCTCCAATCTTCCTTTTCAGTTTCTGAGAAAGATTACTCTATTGTGCCTGGAGAATGCCTCAGAGAACGTGCTATTGCCTGACCAGCAGAGCCTTACAGGTACCAACACGTTTCTGCAACAACAAAAAGTGGCAAACTCATGTTCCCCTTGTTGTTCAGGTCAGTGTGATATGACTTTCACAGTCAAACTGGGATCATTCAACTACTAACATCATTGTCCTAATCATATCTCTACAGGAAGAAACTGGTAATTTAAAACCTTTTGGAAAATAATATTAAAGTTGGATGGCTAAAATACTTTTTAAATAGCAGCAGGATTCATGATTGTTGCATGGTCTGAGGGATTTCAGATTTTAGTAGGAATGGAAACAAGGAGAATATATACAAAGTTTAAAGCCTTAACTCAAGATTTGAGACACCTCAGTTCCAGTTCATCCTTTGCTTTAGGCTTCTTGTATTGCCTAGAATAATAGTGTTGGACTGGATACAGCTCAACCAAATCTCTCCACCTCAAACCAGGTGGCTTGTTTAAGACACCTCTCTGGCCTCCCTGTAATGTGAATAGGCACTTCCAAATGGCAGCTGATCTTGTTCAGATAAGGGGCTTATTCCTCCACCAACAGTGCCTGGCTTTCAGCACTGACTCTAGAAGTGTGGATGACCTGTTTAAACTAGATCTGAAACTTTTGAATTGTTTTCTTTAGCTGAAATAATTTCTGTTCTAATGTTAGGGTTATAAAATCCGTTTAAATACATGTGACAGATTTTAATATATTCAGTTACAAGCCAATAAATAAGTTTCGCTTCTAATGTTAGGGTTATAAAATTCATTTAAGTACATGTGACAGACAAATATTTTAATATATTCAGTTACAGGCAGAAATAGATTAATATTATCCTGTCAACTCCACGCTTTAAAGTGGTCACAAGGCAGTATCACCGAAACGATGAGTGAAAAAAAAGCATCATAATTATGGTTCTTTATTTAGCTCATGGCTTTTG
Source organism: Tringa tobata (assembly GCA_033628505.1). Classification (NCBI taxonomy): domain Eukaryota; kingdom Metazoa; phylum Chordata; class Aves; order Charadriiformes; family Scolopacidae; genus Tringa; species Tringa tobata. The sequence continues at coordinate 1,344,944 of JAHREE010000422.1, read as the reverse complement.
TGCCTGTTGTATTCATGCTGCCAGAGTTTTTCTAAATAACCGTAATGGATAAAGATGGCCTAGAATTTTCCTTTTTGAATGAATACAGAGATTCTCTCCTAATGAGGAAATGGAGTCTACAAACAAATAAACAAACATGTTTGCAACACAGCCTGAATAGAAACTGCTCTTGGGGAGGGATTCTCCAAGTGACAAGCATCTCTACGTCCAGAGAAGCCAAAGTGTGCCATGGGAGCCTTTGCCCCCATGTGCTGATGGGAGTTCAACAAGCCCTCCCCAAGAAGTCTCTTTTGTCCCCAAGCTCTGTGCTTATGTGACTAAAACAAGACATCATCAGTGCTCTGAGCAGCAGGGCAGGTGGCGTAGTGCAGCTCTGGTCTACATGCCTCAACCTGCTCCCGTCCCAACACAGGAGGGAAACTTCCTACCAGGAACATCCCCGGCGCACTCTTATCCTTTGGATCCAGACATTGCCTGAGAAAATGCCGATTCGCACAGGCCAGGACTCAGCCACAAAATGTGCTAGCGATTTAAAGGATATAAAGAAAAAGAAGAAAGCTTTATTGACATCCAGAGCTTAATTTTTGGGGCGTTAAGGCAGAGAAAAATTTAATCACTTGTCGAAAAGCAGACAGGAAGACTGTGGCAAGGCAAGGAACTGAACCCAGCGCTCCCCAGGGCTCTCGCCACAAGACCGCCGTGGGTTTTTTTTTCTGAGGCTAGGTTCATCTCTGTTTTTTCAGTGTAATTGAGTGCAGAAAGTATTCACAGTTGCTGTTGCTGTTTTTAAGCTTGGTCTATTACAGAATAATCTGAACCAGGGTCTTAAAAGTGAGACAATATTTGTTTCCCATGTATAGCACATGTATAGCGGCAGAGGAATTTGTGTCGTACCTACCTAGAGATGCCAAAGGCTGCAGTGATGCATAGATTTTCTGAGGCCTTTTGTCTTCTTGCTAGTTTTTCACTGTAGAGTGGCCCTTAGAAGATAATCAGAGGGATAATTCACTATTAGCAAAGCACTGTTTGAACATGGAGGAAATAGCTGAAAGTTTCCCTGTGCAAATAGAGGGATTATCCACTAAATATTTAACTTAACCCCAATCCCATTTTGTTTCCTGTCAAGTGTCAAGAGGAATGAGCAGAGCACCTGGCCCCAAGTTAATAACACTTGTGGGAATTACTTTTTATAGCTTAGATGATCTTTTATATCCCTGCAAAGGGCATTTCACACGACTGCAAAGACGGAGTGAAGTGCCAGGAATTTAACCCTAAAGCACCTACGAACGTAGAGATGTAGGATACGCTCTCTGAAAGCAACGTGTAGCTGCAGCTCAGCAAGCTTGGAAAATTCAAGGAATTAAAGTCCTACTGCCTGATATCTAATAATATCAAGAAAATAGTACAGTAGTTTCTCTTCTTTGCCTCACAATCCTACTCTGTGCCATATTTACAGCCAGCTTGAAGACTGAAAGTTTTGTATATAATCTGAAAGATGAAGAAGGGACGTGAACACAATTTTTTAAAAGACCTCAAAAGCGACAGAGGGTCTTGACATGGGGCTTCTGGTACCGTCCCTGCTGCTCAGGACCCTTACTCAGCCAAGCAATATCTTTCACATGAAGTTAGGATCCAGGGAAGTTGCCTTGGCAGTGGGCAGTTGCGTTAGTAGTTGCCAGGGAGGCAGCTATGCTGAATGCTGTCCTTAACGGGGTCATCTTAAAGTACTGTTGGTGCCACCACAGCGTATTGCAGAACAGAGGTTTTGTCTTCCCCATTCTACCTAATAAGCGATTTGTTATCATCAAGTCTCTGATGTGCCTTTGTTTTCCAATCTTTCTGTCTTCTTTCTGCGTTAAACATGATTGTTTAATTGTTCCGGATTGAACAAGGAAACCTGTTCTTTTCCATCCAAGAGAAGCACCTCCATGAATTTCCACTCATATTTCCCACTATATTTTTGCAGGATCCAGTCTCTCAGCTATTTTACTTTTCCAAGGCTCTCTAAATAATAAGTTGTAATCCTGGCATTTCTGAATTCCCAGTGTGGGTCCATTTAGAAATTAGTAAGAGTAAAATTAGCCAAAATCTAATATGAAAGAAAATTGGCCTCCTTCTTAAAACTATTGTTGCTGTATCACAATGGTGCTGAGAGGCAAAAGCCAATAATGGCGCTGCATTGTTAGCAGACACTGAGCAGAAGTAGCAGGAGATCAGTCAGACCTTGACAAATGTAAGGTCTCAGTGGATAAATCATAGGCAGAAAGAGGAAGGAAGCAACTCGATGAGTGTCACACAGTAGGCAATAGCAGGGCCAGAGCAGAGCCATGGAGTTCATCTGCAGTGCTGTATGATCGCATCCTTGAACCCTACTCCACACTCTGTCTGTCTGGATATCACACCCCTGGTCTGCTGTATTCCTGCCTTTGTGGAGAAACTGGAAGAGAGAATAGAGGCATGTGCACCTTGGTGCTTCAGTCCTGCAGACAGTGTTTGTAAACCCAAACAATGCCCAGAGACTCCATGGTGTCAACACAGCTAAGTTAAACCATATGGGTAAAGACTATCAGTATATATTTCAGCTCTGTTCCCAAAAGTAGTAAAAATACCTTGACCTCTTGTCTCCCACACTGATAACCTTTTTCCTTAATTAAGTCTAACAAGATCTCCTCAAAACAAATCTCCCTTTCCCTCCTCCAGTGAAGCAAACAACGCCAACACAAGCAAGAATGCAATCAGTGGAATCTCCCGGAGGCAGCACTGGGTGAGTTTTACTGTCCTCATGCCTGTGTTCAAAAGGACCCTCTAGTGTTTGCCATTCCATGTGACCCTGCATGCCAGACATCCCCAGTTGTGGCCATCACCACCACAGCCTGTTTCATCCTGTCCCAATTCTGCCAGATCCTAGTCCTGCTACCAAAGTTAAGGAAGAAAGAGAAGGACCAGTGTCACTTGTACTGTTGGAGTGATGTTACCTCTTAGCACGGTTCTAGATTTCCCAACAAAGTGGAGACAATTGAGATTTGTCATTCAAAAGAGGAAGGAGTAAGTCCAAATCAGTACTAGGTCATACAAAAAAGAGACAAAGAAGGAGCAGGGCTGGGGAGACTCCTGAAGAGCTGTCCTTCCTGCACAGGAGTACTCATGGTGGTCCAGTTCTCAGTGGTCCATTCTACAAATTATATGGCTTTTTCCCATTCCCTTTTTCCCTAAATGACACAGAAGAACCACCACTAAATGGAGTGCAGGACCAAAATGCAAAGGAAAATTCAGTGGAACTCACTACCAAAACCTACTGTCAATAAATGGTTGAAAAATTACTTAAACTGAAAGTAAGTCTCCCTTCATGTGCAATATCCAGCACAACAGGACATGAATTTGCCTTTGAAACCTTGAAAATTAGAGGGTTAGTGCTGTTCATACTACTTTTAAACTAAGGTCTTGGAACACTGTCACCCTATTAAAAATGAGCAGGTTTGCTTTGTCAGATGCCACACCACGGGCAATGCATTTTATTCTTCTCTTTTCCTGACATAATAGTAGTTTTCATTTTATTATAGCACCTTTGTTGCCATTTCCTTTCAACTAAGAGTGTATTAGCGTCTGTCTCCTCACATCTTTGTAAAAAATAGCTATAATATGCTTCATACATGCATGTTGAATTAACCTTTTCGTATCTCATTACCATCTTTCCCTTCCCACCTCATACTATGTTTCTGCTTTGTCTTGTTTTCATATTGCTTCCCAAATTAGTGCCTTTCATTTTGTATTTGGGAACTGTGAAAAACGACTTAAAAAAAAAAAAAAATTGTACCTAAGAGGGCAGCCTGTTGCCCGGTTGAGAAGAGCTGGCTTGTCATGTCAGGGACAAGATGCATCTTTACTTCACATGTGATTTTCCTCACAGCTGTACATCTTGTCGTCTCCTTTTCACCAATGCTGAATGGGTTTCAATGGTTACCAGCTACAAATGATGACTTTATTTAATAAGTGTGAGCTTCTGGCTTTAGGTCCGTGATGCACTTCCTAGTGCTAGTGTGGAAGTTGTACAAGTTTTTGTTTCCTCATATCTCAATCACTGGTCATTCATTTAGTGTTAAACTGCTGTTTACTCACGCCTCAAACTGCGGGTAGCATTGAACAACTCATAGAAGTGAAGAATAAAAGTGATGCAAAAGGTCTTAAAATCATCTTTCAGTCCCGTGCGTACAAGATGGTCTTGGGTTTGGAGTCCATTCTCTGCTCTGGGGTCACTCACTGGAATAACAGCCGCAACTTAGATCCTCCTGGTGAGTCTCTAACTGCTGTGGTGGAGAGCTGTACTCACTCGCAGTGGGTTAACCAACCGCCAAGTATTATATGTAAAAATGGTTTTAGTGAAAGAGTGACATTTATTGATCCAAACTGGATTCTTCAAGGGGGCAGGTACCTTCAGTTAGTGTAGAGGGAAGCTGGGGACGTTACTGTCCCTAGACCAAATTCAGACTTTTTAAATAACCCCTCAGGCAATAACATGCAAGTCAGTGCAGACATCCAGAAGAAAACAATTTACAAATTACTATGCTTGAGGTTGCAAATACCGGCTTAAACAAGATTTGGTTGTTGAAAACATACAACTTCATGAGCAGACTCGGAGACTTCAACTTAAACGCTGAGTCTGGTTTTCATAAGTGGAGGTGAAAGCTAGAAGCTCAGCTAGACATCTCAGCTCCAAGATGAGCTTCCAAAAGTAAGACTGCAGAGATAGCCATTAAATGGATGGAAGTTGTAGGAAGTCCTGGAGAATGTGATGAAGTCATCTCCTCCAAGGAGTTTGAAAAAGATGGCAAGCTTGAGTGTGCATCATGGCAGATTTGTTTTGAAGCAAAGAGAAGGCACCCAAAAGTGCCTTCCAAATAGACTGTTTACAGTGCTCTGCTCAGCTCGAAATCCCCAAGTCTTCACAGAAGAGAAGATCTGGACAAAACAGCCAGAGGTACACAGGAATAGCAAAGTCATGCTCCTTTTCTAAATAATACATGACCATTTTTGATAGATGTGAATTCTGTGCAGATATGAACATAGATTCACAGCCCTCTCCAGATATCTAGAGATATCAACGATATTGATATATGATATCAAACCAAATCCAATACTCTTGGCCCAACCATCTCCGAACTTGCGACATTTTATCTCTGCAAAATGAACTACCACATGCTGGCAAAGTGATAATTCAGAACAATCCCCTTGCTCCTACAAATACAGATATATTTTTTTTTCACTGTAGAAAGGAAAAATAAAGTTGTAGGACATTCTAAGTTTGTAGCATCAAGTAATTAGTCAACCTATACTCTGTTTTACATCAACAATAGCTACTTGTTTTATATATATGTATGTATTTACATCAAATAATTGTATATGGTTTCACAGAGTTCATTTGTTGTTCAGAGTTTCACATAACCTTTCAGAAGTGAGTTGGTAGCAACTTTACTCTTCTGTCCATCTAATTTAAAAACTGCTTTCTTAAATTAAAGGGAAATTTCACAAAACTATTCTAAAATATGATCCCCAAAAATTTGGTCTGTCAAGATGTGTAAACTTTGACTGTGCTTTGATTGTAAACAGATAATCCACATTGATCTGAAGTGCAAGAAGATAATGCTGGGTACAACTTGCTATTGTTAAATGACACATGAATAATGCACTGGGTTTGGGATCAGTCAACTCTTCTGGTTTTAATCATTTATTTTCTTTTTCTTACATTTCGTAACTCAACAGTTGATGTAATCCTACCCCATGTGAATGCTAAGTTCAGGGTTTCACAATAAATGAAATGCCGTCAGAACCAGCGTGAAATATCCACACAGTGTAATCTAAGGTGCCCACAAAAGTTGGAAGAGGACTAGGCTCTTGATGTAGCCAATGTGGCCTCCAGGGAGTAATTAAATTCTCAGCAAAATGTTTTAATTCTGCCTTTGGTTTCTGTTTGCTTGCCTGAAGAAATTTAATTTATTTCAGTAGTGAGAGGATGGACCATGCAACAAGTGGGAAAGTAGGAGATCTGGCTTGGATTGGGTGACATCAGCCTCCCTGAGCTGAGCCCTCAGGCATGTTTTTTGCCAAGAAAGGCCAAAAAGAAATATCAAGGTGAGCTGACTGCATAGCACAGGCCACAAAACTTTCCCAAGAGTTTTCTTTTTCAGAATTATAAACTTTATTTGAGCAGTAACAATCCCTTAAAACAGTCACTTTTCATCTAGTGACTGCACCTTGAGAATCTATTTCTCAGCTACATGTTTGCACCCAGGATAAGAGCAAAACCATGGGCAACTTCTGTACCAGGAAACCAAACAGTGTGGCTTTGTTTTCGAAACCGATGACCTTCCTGCCTCCTGGGAATGGTCCTGGGCCCATTTTAGCTGATCTGTGCCTGGGAATGTCTGAAGACCACGCTAGTTGGCCCAACCCAAATCAGTGCCAGTAACCCTTCTGTGAATTTATCAAGATGCGGAGTTGAATTCCAGTATCTTGGTGGTGATGTGACTGTTTCATTTACTAATATTATGGGTTTGTGTGCACTATGCTGAATTAATTGACAGAATGCAGCAATCTTCTGCTTTCTGTCACAGGATTTTCCATGTCTTTTGCAGACTCAAGTGAGTATTTCTTCCCCAAATTGAGACCAAACAGTAACCACTCTTTCTTGCACAGACTTTACCATTTTGATTGAGCTATTTAAGTGTTTCATTACTAGGCATGCTTTGAGACATCCTATCCATTCCTTTTTAGCCTTTTCTGATAGAAGAACTTCCATTTACAGTTAATATTGTATATATACCACCTTCCTAAACTAACCTGATACTCACTTGCTTATGCACCCAAGGCTTGAAGGCATTGAAGCATCCAACTGCGTTCAGCTGGCTGACTGCTGCCAAGGAACATTCAGTGAAGGACATCTGCACTAAACAGCTAATCAGTAGGTGCTTGATCTCTTCAGTTAGGTGGTGTTATTATTTAAAAACTTTATGAGACTTTGAATGAGACAACAGAGAGGCACTGGAACAAGTTGTCCACAGAGGAGCTCTACCCATTGTGGAGTGTCCATCCTTGGAGATATACAAAACCCAACTGAATAGAGCCTTGAGCAATCTGCTGTAGCTGATCCTGTTCTGAGCAGGGGGCTTGGACTAGATGATCTTCAAAGGTGACTTCCAGCCTCTGATTTTCGGATTCTGCAATCCTGTGTGTGCCCTTTTCATTGGATCAAGGTTTGCAACATCAGCCTCTCTTCCCCCAGATAAAAGTCAAAGTCCCTCCTGCTCATTTTCGCTTCCCTTTACCCATAACTCATGCCTTCCTAGCTGTCCAGCTCAAACAGGAACCTCACAATCTTTTTATCGTATCTGCTCAGATTGTTCAGGCCAGCAATTTCTGTCACTGAATTAGAATTTTATAAGCTCTGGAAAAGAACTGGTGCCCTGTTCCATCTCCTAGTGCTTACCTATGCCATGAATACATGCAGATTCTGTTGTGCTTCTACTGACTTTGGAGGAACATGGGATGGGAAAATTTTTCAGAAACTACACACAAGCCAGCCTCAGTCAAGAAGCAGCTCAGCACAGGGAAGTGTTTTCTGAGGATGAGAATCATTAGGTTGCAGCACCTCTTGAAATCTCCGTTCTTATAATACCATGAGCTACACCATGAGTGTCTGTTCTCTGATGGAAAATTAGACATTCCCAGGTTCCCAGGGATAGGACAAGAGGAAATGGCCACAAACTTGAATATAAGAAGTTCCACCTAAACATTAGGAGGAACTTCTTTACTTTGAGGGTGCCAGAGCACTGGAACAGGCTGCCCAGAGAGGTGGTGGAGTCTCCTTCTTTGGGGTCATTCAAACCCCACCTGGACAAGTTCCTGTGCAACCAGCTCTAGGTGGACCTGCTTTGGCAGGGAGGTTGAACTAGATGATCTCCAGAGGTCCCTTCCAACCCCATGTGATTCTGTGATTTCCTCCCTGCTTTCCTCTGCTACATCTTGCCCACAGCCACCTCCTGGCAGCAGGACTTGAGAACCAGAACATTGCTGTGGGCTAATGAAGCCACCTAACTCTTAGTAGTGCTCAGTCTCCTTTAAAGATAAGTTTTGTGTCTGTTACAGCAGACTTGGGCTGAATTTGGTATCTGAGTTCTCTATTCAGTGCTGGAGGCAGATTTAGTAAGAACAAAACTCCTAACACCCAGCGTGCTGGCAGTGGGGAATCCTGGTGTGGGAGCGTGGTCCCAGGTACAGGGATTATGTTTCTCTGAAGTGGTAACTACACCCTGAGCAGCACCTCTGTGAGACTAGTTCCTTCTGAAGCTGGTGGCCAATACTGAACCACCATTACCCCTGCCTGTTTCATTATGTCATGGCTGTTCATTGTAAAACATATTAACAACTTTTGGAGTGAGGGCTCCCGGCAGCATTGTCAGATGCCGTTTGTTTTCTCTCCCTCCAATCTTGTGATTTAGGTGTGGAGTGATTCAGCTTCAAGTGGAGAGGAAAACACCTTTCTGTTAGGGCATTTTCCTCACCCCAAGGCATCCGTAAACTACAGAATAAAACACTCTTACAGGAAAAAAAAAAAAAACCAAACATGTATTCAAATCTCTGAAACCAGTGGAGAGAACTGATTTCTCCATTTTGGGGAGGATGGTGAAGCTTTTAGGACGAAGGTGCCCTGAGAAAGCTGTGAGCCCTGAGCTGTATGTGTTGTGTTGTATGTACTTGGTTGCTGAATTAAGCTCCTCAAAGGTTTCAGTGCAGGGATCCCTGGCGTGTAAATCCCAGGGAACTTCTTCAGGTGACAAGCACAGGCAGAGACGTGCAGCAAAGCTGAGGTGGCAGCATATCTCTGCGTGGCCAGTTTTGCTTTCTGGTGAAATGCAAAGCTTTTAAGTTCTCTCAGATTCCTAAGGATTGTATGATTTAGGCTGGTACTCCTATACTTAAGTGCCTAAATTCCACCTAGATTGCACAGGAGATGCCTACGTGCTCTTGGGGATCTTAAAATTCCCTGTGTCTGAACAGAGTGAAATAGGCCAAGCAGAGAATGATGCTAATGCAGCCTAACATATCCAGGTACTGGAATTAAATAATTTAGAGTAGATCAGCTTTTCAATGTGCTGGGTGGGTGCTGCCCAGGCTAAAAGTCAAGTTAACGGCATTGCAACTACAGCCCCATAAACTGCATGCACCAAAGTCACCGTGTCTGTAAATTGATAGCTGAGCCCGTAACACATATTTGGAGCCTGGAACAAAAGTCAGCATTTTTTATAAAGACTGAGAGAGCTTTATGATGATTTTAGGCTCAGATATTATAAGGAAAAAGTAAACTTGGGTGTGAGGTACTGCCGAGTAACAACACGAGAGTGTCACTGGGGTGAAATCAGAGCTTGGCTCTGCCGTGGTGCTCTACACACCTCACTGAGCATCCTCCGGCTCTGCTCTGGAGGAGCTCTGAACTTTAAGATCCCTTCCAACCTGAACCATTCTATGATTCTATGAAAGCCCTGCTTTCAGTGGTGTGACTTTGACCCTTCTGAACCCCTGCAGCAAACGGCTTTCCTCTTATACTCCAACACAGAGGTCCCTCTACCCCAGCCTTGTCTTTCCCCCATACAGCCATAAAGCTGGAAAAGAGAACCCCCAACCTTCCTTTCCCGGCCTGGATTTATTTCATTTCCTGAGGCTGCCGGTGGTTGAATCACAATTGTTTTGGCTCGTCCGTGGCACTCGGAGGGGATTTGCATCGGGAAGCTGCTTGACGAGCCAAGGAGCAGAGCGGGGTGAGAGGAGGGGGCGGGTGGAGAGATGCTCTGCCAGCCAGGCAGGCGGGATCGCTCCGGCAGTGGCTCTGCCTGGCTTTCACTCTGCCTCCCCAGGGAGGGAGCCTTCCTCTCACTCCAGGCTTCTCCCCTCGCACAGAGGGAGGGAGAGAGGAGAAAGCAGAAGGGTCCCTTCCCTCTGACAGCACCCAGCTTCCCGGCTCACATCTGCAGCAGCCGAGCCATGAGGAAGAGTCTCTTTGCCCCTGCTTCGCCTTCGATTTAAACCCTTCCAGAAGGGATGATGGAGGAGCAATACATTTCCAAACTCCACCCGGTAGTGGATTATGGAGCTGGGGTCTTTCTTCTGATCATAGGTGAGTTCTTCACAGCCTGCCTGTTTGCTCCAAGCCTAGGAGGGGACACACAGGGGCTGCCCCCTTCGCTGCGCTCAGCCAGAGGAAGCTGGAGGCAAATGGCAGAAAATCGGTTTCCACACAGGTTCCTGCTTATTTCCTTTGAGTCGGTTGGATGCCAGGATTAATCTCTGCTCCCAGATTAATTTTAGATCTTTTAGATCTCAGATCTTTAGACCCAGGTTAATCTCAGATCTTTTGCCTTGCTGCTGAAGACTTGCCAGCATAAATTTGCCTCTGCGGCATCACAAGCATTCAAAGTGAGTTGGGCTACTGCTTGTGCTGGCATCTCAGCCCTGTGCACTGGGGGATGAGGCAGCCCCTTTGAAGAGATGGATCAGGGGAGAGTGACTTCGGGCTGACCCCCCGACCCAGGGGGATGCTCGTTATGTATTGAAGAGCAGCTGTGTCTTGGTGGGATAAACTAGTATAAAACAGCCAAGGGTTTTCAAACAGCACTTCTGGTTTTAGTGATGGCCTGTTTGCCCTGCTGAAGGCAGATTTACAATGAAATACAAGTGGGGATGTGTACGAGTCTGCTCCAGCGTGGCTTTAGCTGAGGGTTTTCTTCCTTGTCTCTTTGTTGCGTGTACCCAGGTGATTTGTTTACTGTCGGTGCAGATTTGGAGAGGGGCTGAATTGGTTTAGGCGTTTCAGTCCGACTGAATGTTGCTGAGATGCGAGTTCCTTCCTCCCCTCAGCTCATTTGAAAACCTTTTTTGAGATGCATTTAAGAAAGACGAGCATATATTTTTATGTGGTTTATTAGAGAGGCTTTGGGCAGCAGCGCTGGGCTTCAGCATGTCACATCTCACCCCTGTTCCTGCACGCTTCTCCCTGCTGGGCTTCTCCCTGCACTGTGCTGAGCTGTCCCCTCGGTTAAGCTGACAACTCAGGGTGAGAAAAACCACTCTCTGCAAAACAACAAAGGGCTTTTGTTTTAATCCAAGTGAGGAGGAGCGCTGCTTTCTCACACAAAAGTGAATACACAGGTGCAGTTCACATCTTTGTCCTCCAGCAGCCTCACCAGTAATGGGAAGGAGGGGAGTAGCTTCTTGTCAAAGTAAAACAAACTTGAATATAAGAAGTTTTACCTCAACATGAGGAGGAACTTCTTTACTTTGAGGGTGGCAGAGCACTGGAATAGGCTGCCCAGGGAGGTGGTGGAGTGTCCCTCTCTGGAGACATTCAAAACTGGACAAGTTCCTGTGCAACCTGCTCTGGGTGGACCTGCTCTGGCAGGGGGGCTGGACTAGATGATCTCCAGAGGTCCCTTCCAACCCCATGTGAGTCTGTGATTCTGTAAAAGAAAGGGAGGGCCTGAATGTCCACCACGACGACTGAGAGCTGCCTCCTACCTCTTGCATGGTGGTTGGGGCTCTCTCAGAAGAAACTGAACCAGGTTCATTTTTGCTCCTGAAGCCTGAGGATGTCCTGTCCTGTGGCCGTCATTTGGCAGGAGAGTGCTCTTCTCCCCCAAGCCACAGGTTGCTCTGGCAGCAAGTGGTCCTGTGCCAAGCCACCATGGGCATCTCTGTGTGCGCAGACACACGGCTCCTGAGACCTCAGGAACTCTTCAGCACCTCCAGAGGTGCCAAGTGAATGGGAGTGGTGAGGGATGGGAATGAATGAGGGATGCAGGGGCTCAGATTTGTATCTCTGTCCTGTTTAAGGCTTTCTCTTGGCATCTCTTATGGCCTTTGGATTTATGCCAATGTATTTATTCCATTTTATTGCACGTGCCTTTATGAATTCCTCCGTGGGCACTTTATTAGGTGGTATCTGTGAGGAAATGCAGCCTTCCTGCTTTGGCAGTGACAGGGGAACGTGACACAATCCTTTTCTGTTTCCCTATTTCGCTTCTGACTTTAGAGGACACCTTCTTGGGAAAAACCTTTGATCAAAATGTAGCTCCAGCACAACATTCCCTTGAAGGAAAAGACAAAATGAGCTGTTTTTTACGTGTACTTTTGACACTGTTGTCACGAGCGCTTTGATGCCCTATGGCATATCTGAATAATGTGTGTCCGACGGGTCTTTTTGCAAAGGAATCTCTGGTCTGGTGCCTGCCTCTGGCGAAACGGTTTCTCTGGTCTGTTCCACTGCACTCAGAGACCACCAGGACAGTGTCGGTGTCTGAATGGTGGCCTGTAGTCATTGTGGTCCTTGACCAGTAAGGACCCTGAGCTGCCCAACCAGCACATGTGGACTACTGAGGTAGCTCGGAGCCCCAGGAGGCTTGTGCTGTGGCTCCAGTGGAAGACACGCTGCAAAGAGGGAAGGCTTTGGGAAGTGGAGGGCACCAGATGGTGCAAGAAGGGGGGGCACCAGAGGGGACAAGCAAGCAGGGCAGCTGGAGTTCTCCAGTAGGAAGGTGAAGTGGGAATATTTCCAGGGAAAAAGGAAGGCCATTTTACTGGCTAGTATGTTGGGCAAGATACTGTAAGAGAGTGGAGCGGATGGGTGGGGGAATCATTCCATGAGATATGAGCCACAGGGGAATAGGTGGGATATAGTGCGTGGAGAGGGGGCTGTGACGTGGAAGTGAAGAGCGATGTTGTGGGGATAGGAAGGGGCAAGAGATGGTTGCATTGGGTTTGTGTGGCAAGGTTTTGGTAGCGGGGGGGGCCTACAGGGGTGGCTTCTGTGAGAAGCTTCCTCTGTGTCTGATAGAGCCAGTGCCAGTTGGCTCTGAGACAGACCCGCTGCTGGCCAAAGTCGAGCCCATCAGTGATAGGTAGCACCTGAGGGTAGTGCCTCAGGGATGACATTTTCAAGGGGAAAAACCACCTGTGGGGCAGCAGCCTGAGAGAGGAGTGAGAATAAGAGAGAGCAACAACCCTGCAGACACCCAGGTCAATGAAGAAGGAGGAGGAGCAGGTGCTCCAGGTGCCAGAGCAGAGATTCCTCTACAGCCCATGGTGAAGACCACGGTGAGGCAGGCTGTCCCCCTGCAGCCCACAGAGGTCCACAGTGGAGCAGATATCTACCTGCAGCCCATGGAAGGTCCCACACCAGAGCAGGTGGATGCCCAAAGGAGGCTGTGACCCTGTGGAGAGCCTGTGATAGAGCAGGCTCCTGGCAGAACCTGAGGACCCGTGGAGAGAGGAGCTCATACTCCTCAGGGACCCACACTGGAGTAGTAAGTGAAGAACTGCAGCCTGTAGGAAGGACCCACATTGGAGAAGTTAATGGAGAACTGTCTCCCATGGGAGGGACCCCAGGCTGGACCAGGGGAAGAGTGTGAGGAGTCCCCCGCCTTGAGGAAGGAGGAGTGGCAGAGACAGTATGTGATGAACTGACCACAACCCCCATTCCCTGTTCCCCTGTACCGCTTGTGGGGAGGAGGGAGGGAAATGGGGAGTGAAGTTGAGCCCAGAAAGAGAGAGGGGTCGGGGGGAAGGTGTTTTAAGATTTAGGTTTTATTTCTTGTTATCCTCCTCTGATTTGATTGAATCTGTTTTGCCCGTGATGGTAATTGCTGAATGATCTCTCCCTGTCCTTATCCCTGGCCCATGTTACATTTTCTCTCCTCTCTCCAGTTGAGGAGGGAGAGTGACAGAGCAGCTTCGGTGGACACCTGGCATCCAGGTGAAAAAGGCACTACAGGAGGCTGTGAAGAGAAATCTGAAATGCTCTTTGCTGTAGCAGGTCCATAGTGAAACTGCAGCCTGACAGGGAAATCCCTGTCTAGCAGGGGGGTGGGAGCTGAAACCCAGGAGCTGGCTGAAGCGGGTGCTGTGGTGAGGATGCTGAGCCATGTAGCAGGTCTCAGTAACGCCATCCAGGTAGCATTGCCTATCCGATATCTAAGGGAACAAGTTTCCTCACCATGAGCTGAAAAACAAGGTTTCATAGCAGGACAGAGCAGACACACATCGGTGTGTTTCCCAGGCATTGGCACAGGGTGGTGTCCTGGGAGGTGCTGGGTTCTGGCTGGTGTCGCAGTCTTCTAAACTTCAGTCCCAGGCCAACAACTAGCAATTTGCACATCCTTTATAGAGACAAGCAGCTCACAGGTGTGCTAATTATGTCCTGTTACTATCTGTGCTGATCCTTCTCTTCCAGCTGTCCTCACAATCCTTGGAAATTCAGCCGTCCTCGCCACGGCTGTGAAGCGCTCTTCCCTCCTGAAGTCCCCGGAGCTGCTGACAGTCAACTTGGCAGTGGCGGATATCGGGATGGCAATCAGCATGTATCCGCTGGCCATCGCGTCCGCCTGGAACCACGCCTGGCTGGGAGGAGATGCGTCCTGCATATATTACGCCCTGATGGGTTTCCTTTTCGGCGTCTGCAGCATGATGACCCTGTGTGCCATGGCTGTGATTCGGTTCCTCGTTACCAATTCGTCCAAATCTAACAGTAAGTAATTGCATCTCAGGGAACCTCATAACTTTTAGTCCAATATCAAACCTCTAATGCTCCTAGAAGGATCACAGAATGATATGGGGTTGGAAGAGACCTCTGGAGATCATCTAGTCCAACCCCCCTGCAGGTTGCATAGGAACATGTCAAGGCAGGTTTTGAACATCTCCAGAGATGGAGGCTCCACCACCTCTCTGGGCAGGATCTGATTTAATTCCTTATTAGACAGAGGGGCTTCTCACTTCTCAGTAATACCAAGTAAAACAACCTGAGGGTGCAGAGCCCAAATGTTTTGCTGGACAAGAATGTCTTCTCTTCCTATTTGTGTGCAAGCGGACATACTGACATCTCCTCCTTGAGAGGAAACTGTTCTCCTGCCATTCCTGGGCTGGAAGCATGGTACATTTTGGGTCAACTTGATCTTGTAAAGCTCCCTGACTTACCAATCTTTAGATCAGTGCTGAGGGCTGCACTGAGGTCTCACCCAATCCATAGACACTCTCTGTCATGTTTCTCAGGAAGACCAAAGGTCAGGGAACTGCAGCAGCAGCCCAGGCATATTTGTAGCCACCATCCTTCTGTTGGGGAAGAAGTTATGGCAAAAAACATGTGGCTGATATGAGATCCATATACACTTGCTCTTCTTCTTTCTTGCAGGTAAAAAAATTACCAAGAACACTGTTCGCATCTTGATTATGTTCATCTGGCTCTACTCCTTGCTCTGGGCCATTCTGCCCTTGGTGGGCTGGGGCTACTATGGTCCTGAGCCATTCGGCATCTCCTGTACAATAGCCTGGAGCAAGTTCCACAACTCCTCCAATGGCTTTTCATTCATCCTGAGCATGTTCCTCCTGTGCACAGTCCTGCCTGCACTGACCATCGTTGCCTGCTACTTGGGAATCGCCTGGAAGGTTCATAAAGCATACCAAGAGATCCAGAATATCGACAGGATCCCTAACGCAGCTAAACTGGAGAAGAAGCTGACATTGGTGAGTTATGCCCATGATGAGAAGTGTCTGCAGGAATCAGGAGCTTGCAGAGAAGTGGCTCTGCTCATGCATGGTTCATGATGGTTCATTGCTTTTGTCTGGTATTAACCAAAGATGGAGATGTGGTTCCAGTCTCACCCATGCTCTGCAGTCCTGGAATCCTTGTTATTTCAGTAGCTTGATCAGGATAATATATCGTAGGCACAACACAGCTGTTAAAGCTTCTTTAGGCAGTTGCACCCATGATTTTCATGGACATACAGATTTCCAGTCATGCTGGGATAGCTGTTGAATTAATTCACGTTGCAGTTGGGGTGGAGGTCTTGTTCTGTATCTGAGGTATTTTTAATTGACTGAGGGGGTGTTCAGCGTGAGAGCTACATGAAATTTCTGTATGGGAACAGGATTTTTTAATATAATATTTTTTCAAATATGCACTTCAGTTGCTCATTTCTTGTGGAAAAGCAGAATTGACCCAAAATTTCTAGAGGCTCTACTGTCTGGTGGGGCTGTGTCTCCCATGGCGTTTTGCAGCCAGATTCAGGGAAGGAGATGAAAACAATTGCCTCATAAGAAACAGAATCATAGAATCGTTTTGGTTGGACAAAACCTTTAAGATCATCAAGTCCAACTGTTAACCCAGCACTGCCAAGTCCTCCACAAAACCATGTCCCTCAGCACCGTGTCTACATGTCTTTTAAATACCTCCAGGGATGGTGCCTCAACCACTTCCCTGGGCAGCCCATTCCAATGCTTGATAACCCTTTCAGTGAAGAAATTATTCCTAATATCCAACCTGAACCTCCCCTGGCGCAACTTGAGGCCATTTCCTCTTGTCCCGTCAGTTGTTACTTGGGAGAAGAGACCGACCCCCCCCCGGCTACACCCTCCTTTCAGATAGTTGTGGAGAGCAGGAGGGTCTCCCCTCAGCCTCCTTTTCTCCAGGCTGAACAACTCCAGCTCCCTCAGCTGCTCCTCATAAGACTTATTCTCCAGACCCCTCACCAGCTTCGATGTCCTGTGGATGTGCTCCAGCACCTTAGTGTATTTTTTGTAGTGAGGGGCCCAGAACTGGACACAGCACTCGAGGTGGGGCCGGAACCACAGTGTGGATCTGCTAGGTGGGAATAAAAGCATATATAAATATATATATATATACTGTCCAGTGTTACCTGTGCTCATGTCACAACACAGCAAGCATATGGTTTCAGGTATTACGGCTGTTTCAGGTGTGGTTTCATCATAGAATGGTTTAGGTTGGGAGGAACCTTAAAGATCATCTAGTTCCAACACCTCTGCCATGGGCAGGGACACCTCCCACTAGAAGAGGTTGCACAAAGCCCCATCCAGCCTGGCCTTGCCATGTAGCATCCCCAGCCAGCGCAGGCTGAGAACTGAAGTCCTCTTTCCCTTTCAGATGGCCGTGCTCATCTCGGTCGGGTTCCTCAGCTCGTGGACACCGTACGCAGCCGCCAGCTTCTGGTCCATCTTTAACTCCAGCGATTCCCTCCAGCCCATCGTCACTCTGCTGCCCTGTCTGTTTGCCAAATCGTCAACGGCGTACAACCCTTTCATTTACTACATCTTCAGCCAAACCTTCCGTCGGGAAATCAAGCAGCTGCGGTGTTGCTGCGGCTGGCGGGTCCCTTTCTTCAGCGCCGACAGCTCTGCCGAAAATCCCGTGTCGATGATGTGGAGCGGGAGGGACAACGTCCGTCTGTCTTCGGCGGCCAAGGCGGAGAGCCAGGGAGCCGGGAGCCGCTGAGCCACAGCCCTGCTTCCACACCACGGGGGGAAACTTGGGTTCCGGGGCCCAAACGAGGAGGAAGGCAGCGCCTGGGATTGCCACCGCATATCTTAAGGTCAAATACAGAGGCTTAAGTATATATTTTTCAGCAACTCTCAAATATTCTCTTTAAGCTACACAGCAAACAAAGAAAAAAATGCTATTTTTTTCAAGAATTTCCACTTTAGGGGAAATAGTTAGATTTGCGTACCGAACATAAAAATATGTAAACTAAACTTATTTTCAGAGAAACAGCTTTAATTAAGAGGATTTATTATTTGGGGAGTTTTTTTCTTATACTTTTGGCTTTTTAATGCAATCAATCTATCCGCAAACTCTTGGCTCCATCAGAAAAACAGCCACCAGAGAAAACCGTAGGTTGAACACGAAGTGTTACCAAACAGAGGCAGCTAAGAGCGCGGCTTCCCAGCGCCTACAGACAGGAAACCATATGGGCAGCAAGAAACATTCGCTGCCAGGAAAAGATGACAAAGTGGCTGCTACCAGAACGTCATGTCGAGATCTACGGTTCCTTGCTCCGTCAGAGGTGTCTTTCCACCTCCTCAAAGCACAGGCTCAAAGAGCTGAGCAGCCTTGGTCTGGAGAAGCTGGGTGGGAAGGTGGCAGTCGGTGAAGGATGCCTCCTGTGTGTCACACACAGCACAGTAAGAAGTGAAGGAATCTCTTAGCAAAAGGAACCCTGCACTTAACGCTTGCCAAGGTGTGACAGCTCTTCTACCATGAAAGCTGTTGGAGCATTTGTTTTCTGGAGGGAGATGCTGTAAAGCATGACAAGAACCATCCCCGGGAGAACCTGCCAGCAGTGACCCAGCCTGTGGATGCAGTCCTGGTGCGCATCATTTGGTGGGAGCTCCTGAGATGCCCAGCTCCTCGCTGGTTGGAGCACGGACACAACTGCAACTGAGACCATGGTTCATTTAAAGCCTCTGTACAACCATAATGTCATCCCGCTTGCCAGCTCTAACAAAAGAGGCTCTGAGGTGGAACTGAGGAGCTCCTACAGCTGAAATCTCTCTCCCTCTGACTTACTGTGGGTTATTTTAAGGGACATAAACACTTATCTTTAGGGTTTGAAATATTAGACAAAATAGGCTTGATGGCTGCAGCAGTTCTTACTCACTCAGCTGACCGTATCTCTCTCTGCATTAGGTGTGATGAAGGCAACAGGAGTTAAATCACAGGTGGATTTGCCCCAGATTTTAAATAACAATCTAAATGGAATGGACTTTGAGCTCTTGAAAACTTCCACCCCGCTCAAACCGTAAGAATTAGTGTCATTTTATAAAGTACAGGTAGGGCCAAGAGCAGGATTAAAAGATCAGCTTAAACCCTTGTGTGGCTATGAGAACTTTTGTTCCTGTGGAGCACGGATTGCAAAAGAACAAACCAAAGGAGACATGAGCTGTAACTTACACCAAGGCACCAATTAATTACTAAATTGGGGGTTAGGAAACTTTAAGGAACTTTGTCTTCCCCTGAACTCCTGTCACTGGCAGCGTCGCCAACTCTCATAAATATTCCATAAATAAGTTAAAAACCCCCAAAGCATCTAAGTTACTCGTGTATGAGGAGGTATCTCACCAACCTGTGGAAGTTTCCAATGCAGACACCCATGGCCAAGTGAGCCACCTCCAGCTCCTTTATTTTCTATTGAGGATAAATGGAGCTCTCTACTCAGCAGATGACATATCAAGTTAAATAACACAACTAGCACCCTGATTTGCAGTTATTAAAATAAATTGGAATTTGGTGCCTTGCTTTGAAAAACTTTCTAGGCAGTTCTTCTGTCTCAGCACAGGGATAGCTTACAGAACTGGATCACTTCTATTAATGGTCAGTTTTCCATCTGTAAAATTAAATGCGACTCATTTCAGAACAAATATCAATTATTTGAAGGAGTTAAGCAGCAGTTAAGAGCGTGAGGCCAACACTGCAGAGACCTGGGTTCCACCCCATTACCTTTCCAGTGAGACTTTGAGGAAATCACTTAAACTTGGTCTCGGGTTCTTCTCTTATCCACACAGCCGGGAAGGTCCTTAGAATCATAGAAATGCCTCGGTTGGAAGGGACCTTTAAGATCATCTAGTCCAACCATCAACCTAACCCTGATAAAAACCATCACTAAACCATGTCTCTAAGCACTATGTCAATCCCTCTTTTAAATACCTCCAGGGATGGTGCCTCAACCACTTCCCTGGGCAGCCCAATCCAATGCTTAATAACCTTTAATAACTCTCAAGGCAAACAAGGGGAGATGACATAGAATCATAGAATGGTTAGAGTTGGAAGGGACCTAAAAGATCATTGAGCTCCAACCCCCCTGCCACAGGCAGGGACACCTCCCACCAGACCAGGTTGCTCAAAGCCCCATCCAACATATATTATCACAGAGCAGAGAAACCACAGGCAGAAAGAAATGAATGAAACCAGTGTCATTATAAAGTTTAAAGGTCACCAACCCTCTGACTACGTTTTTTTTCCAGTTGGCAGGCAAGAAGGTTTGTGGAAAGACATAAGGGAGTATTTTTATTATTGTTACTTTCTGTGTATCCTGCTCTGAACCACACCAATCTTTCTTGGAGGGAATCAGATACTTATAAATTGTTGAGGATAAAGCCCCAAGGAGTTTTCCAGGCAAAGGTCTGGTTCGGGATCCATACTTTAAACCTTAATTATAAAGACAGAGAAAAGAGAACAGCCAGTCAATTAACCTCCTTGTTTCTGAGCAGTGTGAGGCCATGGGCCCGTGCCCCATTAAATAAGCTTATTTTAAGTAAAGATCTCAACTGCAATCTTTGAAGTGAGGATACAATGCTATTAATGGGATCTGCAAATTTCCAGCCAACTGCAGAAAATCTCACTTTGAACAAAGTCTGACGGCGCCAAACCTCTCAGAAATGCACTACAGCCTCTTCCACCACAAGCAGACAGAAGCCTTCTCCTGGTGAGGCTGTGGTCTTGTTTTATGATGGGATGCAATGAGCAGCAAGGCCAAATGAGGTGGGACAGGGCCATAACGCCACAGACTGAACCTCCAAAGACCCTCACACCCCATTTGCATTGTACAGATTCCACAAAGGACTCTTCATATATATAAATGCTCCAATTCCTTCTGGAGGGGAGAGAAAAATGCTGAGAATTTAGGATACATGAAGAAAGTCCAAACGCTAAATAAGACAAGAACAAGAGAACAAGACCAGTAGCTGGACACAAATATAGAACTGAGTAAGGGAGAAGGAGCACTGGAATGAATTTCATTTGGGAAACAGTGAGGTAGGAGGGAAGGGCAGTGATGCCCTGGGGGAGCACAGCTGCTCCTACACAGGTTACTGCCGGATGCAGGATTTGTACCTTATTAAACAATCCATGAACTCTGAAAAATTATGGTCAGATTAATGTTAACATCGAAGTGCTGCTGGATTCAGCCACTTCTCTGCTGAACTTTAGTGATTTTGCCCGAAGACTTCGAGGTCTACAACGCTTGCCAAAAAATTCAAAAGAAGTTATCTGCAGGCAAAAGAGATCAACCAAAGCACTGGAATAGCTATTTTATTTATCCATATATCTGAAAAAAAAACCAACAAACCAAACCCACCTACTGAACTCCCTTCATTCCCTGAAGTCACAGCTCTAGAGAGAATTTTCTTTTTTTTTGGGGGGGGGACATATATAAATAATCCTCAACTAGAACAAGCAGAGAGTTTATAACTTTCTTAGAAAGCACGAAACACCAGGCTTCAGGGCGGTGGAACCAAAGGCACGTGGCTGGTCATCCCTCGCCGGTGATTACATCCCGTAAGCGATTAGCGTAAGGCCGGCTGCGTTGTGTGACATTTCAGCTTTACAGAGATTGCTGCCTCTTCTCCAGGCACTTCTCAATATCATCCAACACCTGGACAGCTGCTTTCGGAATACGAGTCCCCGGACCGAACACGTTTGTAACGCCGGCTTCGTAGAGGAAGTCGTAATCCTGTTCAGAAAGAAATTGGAAGACCTGTAGTTAATAGTGCAACAGAAAAGTGGTAATTGTTTTATAATCGGTGTATGCTCTATGTTGGGCCTGAGAAAGGGTTTGTAACGAGTCCCAGAGAGAGGCAGCACAGCATCAAGGGAAATGGCCAAAAAACAGTAGTTAGGAGGTAAAAAAAGGTTGAAAAAACCTCTATGGTGAAGGTTTTATTTGTTTAGAATCAGACCAGTGTCAGATCCTTGGAAAATATTCAAAATCAACTAGATGTGACCCTGAATAAACTAATCTAAATTTGATCTAACTTCTAATTTTGAAAATACTGCTTTAAAAAAGGTCTTGGACCAGATGCTGCCAGTGGTATTTGGCAATCTAGGTTACTTAAATCTAATGACAGGCCTGAAATTTCAGAAAGACCTGGGAAGCAGTTACATAGCCTCTCTTACTTCTCTATAGGATATATTATACCTTTGCCAACCACAGACTAGTAGCTTCCCATCGATAGACACAATTTATGTCTCAGAAAAATACTACAAGTTTTATTTGTTCAATTTAAAAGCCTGTCATGCCTAAATGCTTACCTAATTGGCTAGGAAAGGAAGGAGTCTGGGAAAAGGGAGTAGAATCATCTAGAATCCTAGAATCACATAGATTAGAAGGGACCTTTATGATCATAGAGTCCAACCATAACAGGAGATTTATATGCAAAATTAATTTTAATCTTTCTAGACAGAAGATGACCCTAAAGGTGACAGAGCTGGGCACATTGTGGGTGAGCTAAGGAAAATTTTAAGACAAAGGCCCAGATCTGACTGCAAAGGAATCCAACAAACTACTCAACAGTTTAGGAGAAATAGTCACGCAGAGGGAATGAGAGACAACACTGAGGCCTGAGGATGGGGAACACAAGGAGAGGCTAAATAGTAAAGGAGATGTGCAGCCCATAGGTGTTGGGACCTGCCACGTGTCCCAGTCACTAGATGTGCCTCTTCTGAACTATTATTTGAAACCATAAAGTCTCTTAAGACAGGAGCTGGCCTTTATCAGTAATATGCAAGGTACTGGTAATCAGAAACAACGGAGCATGAAGGACATCTCCCCGAGGCCAGTCTTTTCACAACACAACTTAATATTCCATCCAACAAACACCGTTAAGTTAAACCAGGACACGGTGCACAGAAAAACAGATCAATGAGACCTGACAGCGCTCTGCGACCATCCTGCACATCTCTGCTGACCCCGCTGACCGTACACAGCAGCCTTCAGCGCTGGAAATCACCTCTGACATTAACAGAATATAGGAAATAGCTAAAAACAGCACAGACAGAAGTAGAGCAGTCTCCTCGTCTCGATGGAAGTGACGCTGGTCCCTACCTGAGGTGGGATGACACCTCCACATATGACAAGGATGTCTGGTCGGCCAAGGGCGTCGAGTTCTTTGATGAGTTCTGGCACAAGAGTCTTATGACCTGCTGCGAGCGTGCTCACACCAACGCAGTGGACATCCGCATCCACCGCCTGCTGGGCCACTTCTCGAGGTGTCTATACAGACAGAGGATCAGTGATAATTAATAATTACCCCCAGCCTAATTACTGAGGGGAAAACCACTGCATTTGAAATACGTTGGGCACCGCTCAGTAACTCGTACCTGGAAAAGGGGACCTATGTCCACGTCAAAGCCAATGTCTGCAAATCCTGTGGCAATAACTTTAGCTCCTCTGTCATGGCCATCTTGGCCCATCTTGGCGACCAGTATGCGAGGCCTGCGCCCCTCACGATCCGTGAACTTGTTCACTCTGATTGAAAAACACATATTGTATCATTGTAAGTCACTGAGAAGCATCAGAAGCATTTCGACAAATTAAAAAAAGCACCACCCGCAACTGTAGCATCGTTTCTGTACATCAAACCAAAAGATCTTCTACGTCATGGTGTGTCTATGTAATCTGCATATTATGTTAATATTCCTGTTAGATGATTACTAACCCATACCGTGTATTTACTGGCCTTAACAATAAAATGTTCTTTTTTAAAAGAAAACCATTCTACTTCTTTTCTGCTTTCTAATGGACAAAATATCGAATTCTCTAAGGTTTTTATGAGCAGAATTGCAACTAACCAACCCCCAATTTTTAGATTTTAAGAATAACTATGACCCACTGGCTCAAAAGTACTTGCATGACACACGGGCCATAGAGATGGGACCCAGACATCAACCTGTGCATCACCGTTCAACCAGGCACAAGTCTGGGCAGAAAAGGATTATTGTATCCCCTTTTCCCCCATTCTGTGCACTCATTCCAGTGCCTCCTTTTTTCTGCTCAGTGGCAGTTCAGACTCCCGTTGGATAAAAGTGACTCAGAGCCTCAGAGATTAATCTTTCATCTTACTTCTCATTATCCATGTACCGCCAGTATCTGTCAAGTGGGACACTACCACTTCTCAGAAATAAAAGGTGGGGTTTTTTTGTTCTGTTTTTTTTTTAAAAATATTGTACTGTTCTGAGCATTCTGTTTATGATGGGGTTATATGGATTTGGTGCACTTTGAAATCATATGCTGACCTGGCTGAGATTATCACTGTATGAATCCAGTGGCTTAGGATGGGGAAAAGAATGACTCTAGATAAAGCATTTATCAGCACAGATTTCAACAGCCTCAAGAGATGACTCCAGGACAGGAAAACGCAATTATGTCAAGAGAGCCTGAAGAAGCAGCCTGAGAAAGCTTCCATTTGAGGATGTATAGGGCCTCCCTTCTCTCCTCCTATTGCTGAGAATATCAATGAAGTAGGTACCTGAATTGATTTGTGATATCTTAAAATCCTTATATGTATTATTTTCTGTTTCCATATACTTGGTTTCTTACTTCCCCACCCGCAGGCTCCCTCTCAACAAGACCAGCTCTAGATGCTCCAAGCCTGCCAGGCTACGAGGACCTGAGTCGCTGCGACTCAGGGCTGGGTTTAAGTGTGGGGCAAGTGTGAAATCACATGTTTGAAGGCATGTGCAAAGGTGACACGTAGTAAATTCAGTTTCATTACCATATTTACTTGCTGGTACATATGATCTCAGACATAAAGGCAGGTATGTGAAAAAGGGAGCTACATCTTGTTTCTCAAGGAATCAGTTCAGTTGTGTTTCGTGTAAATGCATAATTACAAATACTTAAATTTAAAATATATATTCAAAATCAAAACTGATGGTGACACCCCCAGCACAACTACTTTCAAGTCAGGCTAAACATCTTCATTGCAAAGCCATCAAGTAATTCCTTTTTTAAGAGATCCTGTAACTCTTTAATGTATAAGCCCCAACACAGCAGGGACTCATGAGCATCGATTCCCATTACATCCCCACCCACCGCAGCAGTTCCGTCTCCTCACCCAGAGGACAGCATCAGAGGCAGAAGCTGACAAAAGGCAGGAACAGGCAGTGTTTTCACACATAACATCATCTCTGGATGTTTCCTCCCTTGTGATACGAGTAACAGTCGTAGACTGGGAGCTGTATGTGGGTATCCAGAGAGATTTTAGCCTCACAATTTTAGGAACAGTAAGAGTGAAGTTGCAGGGATACCTTATGGGCAAACCAAAACCAGGTTTTTGCAAATATGAATTACTGGTAATATTTGTAGCGATTACTATTAGAAAGTCTTCAGTGTACAGGGATTTCAGGAAATTTTTCTCAGTTTCTTACAGAAGCCCAATCTATTTGAATAAAATCCTCAAATCATAACATCAACTCAGTGGATTCAGCAAATACAAGTTCAACTCAGTTGTGCCTATTCTCTTATTGCCCTTATTTCTTCTCATTCTGCTTACTTGCTCACAGGCATGAGAATGACTGTGCAGGTCTTTGTTTTGCTCTGGGGATCTCATTCAGGTTTGGAGAAGGCTTTTTTAGGGCGCAGCGAGTAGCACATGTATCTAATGGATTAAATGTGAGACCGTGTTGGGCTTCCTGGGAAGCCATTCTCACCTATTGATGGCATGAAGAATTTCATCGCTCTCTCCAAACTCCTGGCGATAAGCTCCGCTCACCATTCGGTCACTGGCTTTGTGCTCCCCAAACACCTTCTTCATCGCATCCGTTATTTCTCCAACGGTGCACCTGAGACACAGGAACAAAGTACTAATGCCATCAGGAGGTTGACATGAAAACAGAAGACAGAAATCCCTGGCAGTGGCCCAAATATTTGTCTCGCTGCAGGAAAAATTAATTTACAATTGTTTCCCCTTGGGTGCTACAACGCTGCACGTCTGACTCACCCCACTGTCATCCACTAATAGAACATGCAAAAGTCTTTTTAAGAAAATACTGTTTTGCTGACGTGAGAAGTGATTTTACAAGTGACAAGGCAGTGGCAGCCACTGAATGGCAACATATTTCAAGAAATTATATTAAATTTTCTCAACTGGGAATTTTTTTGGGCTCAGACTGCAAGATCTTGCATTTGGACTCACACTAAAATTCAAAATATAAAACAAGAGGGGGAAAAAAAAGGAAGAACACACACAGAAGACTGAAGTCAAACTTTTTAACTGAAAGGTGTTTGCCTTTCCCTTGATGTTTATATTTTAATGCTGCTTCTTCTTCTTTACTGACTTAGCTCCTTTATCCACTGAGATGCAGAAGAATCTGGGAAACCCATTCACATGCAAGTTACGAGCTTTGTTTGCTACTGGAGACACTGTGCATGTTCAAAATAATATACATTTTTATTGCTGTAGCAAACGAGGCTGTGCTGTCGTCTTGTACAAACGTCAGAAAGAACAGCCTCTGTCCCAAAGCATTTAAAAATCTCAAAAAAACTAATTACAGCGGAGCCCACAACCAAATACTTGATGAAAGGAACCTACTCAGAAGGGAAAAACAACTCATCTGTGGAGAAAGAGCAGGTCAGGTGGTACCTGCATCCCAGCAACCTTCTTATTTCTGGTATGAAATGAACTGGGATTTGGTACCGTGTAACGATCTTGAAGGCAGGCTACTGAGCTCTTGATGAAATATTTCAGCAAAAATATTTTGATGAAAATATTTTAGTTGATACTTGAATAGGGAAAGACTAAAGAATTTGTATATACTAAGAAATGAATACAACTTGCTGCAAACGTCGTCACAGGAAAGAAAGAAAAATATTACTCTTATAAAACACTTTAAAAGTGTGCTTACAAATACAGAGACCAAACCCCATCTATTCAGCTCCTGCTAAGCACATTTCAAACCCCTGGAATTCACATTTTCCCCTGTCACATTGCATTTAGCTATAAGCTACTCTGGGGCAAAAATAGGTTTAGCATCCTCTAAAGATTTGACATAAAATGCTCAAAGGATGTTTGGACAAGATGCAACTTTTTGCCCACATATTTTTAGAAGGCGATGGCCAAATGAATTGTGGTTTTTTCCTTCTGCTGTTGGCAGTTTCAGTAGCTATTATCTGATTCCCACCGTATGCAATTGCCACGTATTCCATGTAAGAGAAGATGGATTTCTGCTGCATTAACTGAAGCCTTCGGTAAACTTCAGAGACATATTTTACTTCCTCTGACCCTCCAGTCATTTTGTTCTTTTGCAGGCTCATGGGTTTTATAATCAGCAAACTTAACCATAGTTATAAACTGTAACTGTGCTAATGTAAAATGGCAGAAATCCCACCCTGAGTGTACAGGGAACATCTGGATAATGCTGTGCCTGAAGCTGCCTCTTATCTCCAGGGTCACTCTTCACAGCTGCCGGTTTTGTCTAGAAGACACCACCACTCTGCAACACACATTTTTAAGACTGTGTCACATTACTGACGCTGTCTTGGCCACTTTTTGTTATCTCCCCTCCCCCGGTTTTCTGGAATTATATTTTTAAAGTTCTCTGCTTTTATGCATTTTCTTCCTCAGCACACTAAGGAGTTCATATTTGGACTTATGAGGATCACAGTCTAGAAAAGCACCTAACACAAGGTAATACCAAATTTATATATATAATAGTATCTGTATGTTTATAAGTGAATGGGACTTAGTCTGATACTTTCTTTGAATTTCTTTCTTAGTAATAATTCAGAAAGGACTAGTTATAAAGCAAACTGTTCATGATTGCATCAGAAACCATTGACATCATTATGCAATACTCTTAATTTTACCTGTAAGATCTCAGAAAGCTTAGCAAGCATTACGCAAGTTACAAGAGTTCTCAGACCTTACTCACTATAGAATCACTTTTCTGTTTTTCATGACACCTAAATAATCTTATTAATATTATTGTTCTCTGATATTACTAACAAAAAAAAAAGTAAACTGCATTAAGTGCTAGATTAAGTGACTTCCCCAAGGTTAAGGTTTCTCCAAGGTTTATAACCTAATCTGTGGTTTTAAGTACACTTAAAATTTTGAAGTGGAGAACAAAAGATGGCTATATTCTCTGTTCTGTGTTTTATTAGCCTACAGCACTTACTAAGTGCCTTGTGGCAAGGACAGCATCTTTGTAGATAAATTGCAGCTTTCATCCCATAAACTTCTACAGTGCTCAGAATTACTGTTGACCAACTGTGTTACATCAGAGCTCCGAATCATTCAGAGATTCTCTGAGCCTCAAAAGCAAAACATTTCCAAATAAGAGGAGCTTGGCTCTACACTAAGATTTTAGGCAATGCAACGAGGTGAACAGGGTGAAATACAGCCACAGTTGTGATGGCCAGAGAGGATACTGTTTAATTCAGTGTCTCCTACCAGGCACAGCATCCATCTCCTTTAGCAATCTGTGCTACGACTCTGTCCCCGTGGTTCACAACCAGCTGCAGAGGCTGCACAAATACGAATTTGAAGAAAGAAGGTCAATGACCACAATGTGCCTGTTAGGACTGTCACCTTCTGTCCGTTCAGGCCTCTCTGCATTTCACCAGTAACTAGAGGTAGCACTGTGTAGTTAGGTGACAAAGTCCCATGGGGACCCAGACAAAGAGGCAGCACTACATGCTGCATTGCACTTCATGCCTTCCTCTTTCGTCCCTGAGAGCTGGCGCAGCGGGAACGGCGAGTCTGGAGAGGGACAGAAAAACTGCGCCGCAGACGAAGGAGATGAGACAGAATTTAGCATAATCTGCCTTGTAGCCCTACCTACCCAACTCACCCGTTCTCTGTGACGTGGCTTCTCATGAGAAAAGAGGCAGAGAAGCGAGGCAGTGCTACTCCCACTCCCTATCAGCTCTGGCCTGCCTTATTACTTTGCTTACAATAATTAATGACTTTTCTCCTTGTGCTTGTCAGCACTGGAATCTCCATATTAGTCCACGGAGTCTTTTCCATAGTTCAACGCTGAAAATTCTCTGCTATTCCTTTTATTTCAACTGAATTACGTTACTTGTCTTCATGATCAAACCCCATCGTTTTCCATTCAGTAGGAAACAGGCATCTGTCACTAACATGCTGGTCATACTGGCCTACTTGTCTACTATTTTTTACTGTGAGGGTGGTGAGACACTGGCCCAGGTTGCCCAGAGAAGTGTTGATGCTCCACCTCTGGAGATGTTCAAGGCCAGGCTGGATGGGGCTTTGAACAACCTGGTCTAGTGGGAGGTGTCCCTGCCCAGAGCAGGGGGTTAGAACTGGATGATCTTTAAGGTTCCTTCCAACTCTGACCATTCTATGATTCTACTTGCAGAATGTGATTACTTGAAATTCTTTTCCCACATTGCTCCTAACAGAAGGGCTCCCCAAGATGTTCACAGAGCTCATGATCCTCCTTCAAATACTCCTTATCAGATGCTGGGACAACTCCTTTCTGTGGTAACGTCCCATGCATAATTTTGGGGCAGAGGTAAGATTTGCGTTTGCAACTTACAAAGTAGATCTGCAGTTCATGAAGGCTTTTACAAAGAATACAAACAAGGTCACCGAGGAGAAAAACTAGCAGTTAATTGGTCACTTTTGGTGCAAAAGATAGGAATCCCTGGTAAATCCATCACTAGCTTCCTGGGATCTTTACAGTTTCAAGAAAGGTGTAGAGATGCAGCTGGCAGAATTGTGACAAGCTCTCTGTGGGAGAAAACGCATTCAAATTATGGCTGTTAAATGTCCAAGGAAAGGGAATGAAGGAATTTGAGACAACGCAGTAAAAATAGGAAAGTGCCCCATTAAGGAGTGAATTTGGTTTGCTCATTTCCGGGCCATTTAGTTAATTAAGGAACAGACAGATGTGATCTATTCTAGAGAAAGATCGCTTACTTTGCAGTGGGAATGAAAACAGTCTTAAAAGCACCTTAGGTGAAAAAAGTTCATTTTCCACAGGACTCTAAAGGATGCCTCACTGCTCTACTCAAGAGCATCTTTTACGTCTTTGCCTGGCTGAGTAAAGCTGTTTCTCTTTCAGTTAAAAAATGTTTTCACACCACTCTGTGGTGCGAGGAAGGATGAAGCAACAGACCATGATAAGGTTGTGAATATCCATTTTCACATCTCAGCCACTTCTTAAGCTCCCTGACCTATGAAGCAGCAGGGTGACAGAGAAACCCAGTTACGTCCTCAAACTGGAAAGAGTCTGAGCTGTAAACAACACAATGTGTATGAACAACATAATTTCACATAAGAGTATTTGTATCCATTTTCTGTGTGAGAAATTAAAGCATAGCCTTAAGAGACTGTTTTAGAATGTAATAATCTATCTTACAATGTCAACTGCAGTCATCTTTTACTTCCACCTTGGAAGAAAAACCCAGAATATCTCAAGACACCAACCTCACTGACACCATACACAGGAACAGTGGAAAGATGAAAATGAATCTCTGTTTTTTAGACAGTAGTTGGATATTTACCCCCACCTCCCTACCTGGAACGTGCTGCTTCCACTGCAAGGGCGAGTAAGTTGCCTTCCCCAGTAGCAGCACACTGCGTCAGAGCAGCGAGGCGTTGCTGGGCTGCAGCTTCATCTCTACTAGCCTTCACCTAAAGTGGAGGAGAGAAATATTACTTTAAAAAAAAGTACAAGACCAACTGGGAAGTTGGAGTGTGTATGACTTTCTGATTTCAAATATTAATTCTGGAGGCATGGAATTGTCAGTTTTCAATGCTATGTATTTAAAAAAGATTAGAAGTAAAAAGGTGTCTCAGACCTTAGAACACACGTAAAAGTCCATTAAATAACTCTAAACCTATTTTATCTACATTTCTACAAATTATAAAAGTGAATGTCTATTGCTGGTGCCATAACCCTGTCCCTTAGCAGCACGTGACAAGCTGCACCAAATAGTCTGAGTGACTAAGTAATAATGAAGGTCCACACTTTTAGAACAAAACATTGCATAGATATTTCCTATCTTACTTTCAGAAAATGTAAAGTTCTTAATTTTGAAAGGTTAGACATATTCACAATTATGAAAACCAAATGAACATAACAAAACCATTTTTGTTTGGATTCTAATACTGTGTTTCTTGGGATTTTCCATCAGCCTCCACTGAAGCTGAACAGCAATCAGCTTCTCCGCTAAAGGCTAGAGCAGATTCTCAGAAATTTGAGGGTCAAGTTTCTAGAAGGCCAACTTTCCTTAGTATTACTCAGGTTCTATCTGCAATTACGAGAACTTTCATTTTTAAGGAAGTAGTTCCCACCTTTTTAATCTTCTCGATCTGCTTGTTACGGACTGAAGTATTATCAATAGCCAGAACTTCGACGGTCTCCTCTTTTTCTAGCTGATGCTTGTTTACTCCAACAATTACTTCAGACCCTATTTCCAGTGAAACACCAGAAACTCAGAATACATTTGCAAACTACTGTGAAAAGACACAATATTAATAGGACAAGAAAAATTTGAACAATACAATGCAACACTTTGCTTTATAACCAAATACATTTCAAATACTTAAAAGTTGTTCTTATAGGAAGGACTTAAGTCTGTATTTTCTGATGAGATGATTAGATGCATGAACATTAAACTCAGAGAATACTGGGATAGAGAAAAAAAAGATTTGAAATAGAACAATATTTATCTTACAAACTGGTTTAGTAATGACTCACTAATATACATCAGCTATTTTTCTCTTTTTAAGTTTACAGAACTGAATCCTACAAAATTAAGCAGAAGTGCTGGTCCACTGCACTGCTCTGCACTCACTTCTGTGATTTACCAGATAAATAAGAAAGCACAGCTCCTACTTAAAACTACTCCAAGTGAATAAAAATTAATTTATCATGTTGGAAAATTGTATTTTAGCTTTCAGCCAGTAGAGAATTTACAACCATTTTTCATTTGCAGTGCCTGATAACATTATTACACTCTTCAAAGCCACATGAAGTAATTTACCTTGGGAAAGAAAACACAGAACTTTATTGATTCTTCTTTATTGGCCTTAATTAAAGAGCTGCTTAAAATTTATCCTCCACCCCAAAAAAATCATATAACCTCTTTCATGTTTGAGTTATCCCTAGTTTCTGTTACTGGACTGCTACTGGAATGCTGGCTATAAAAAGCAGAATAGAACTATAAGCACACATGTATACATGTCTCCACATATAATTCTAGATAGACCTGCTTTGGCAGGGGGGTTGGACTAGATGATCACCAGAGGTCCCTTCCAACCCCATATCATTCCATGATTCTGTGATTCTGTAATTACTATATGTGTAGCGATGCATATACATATATATCTCACAAAAAAAAAAAAAAAAGAGCTGAATCATCCACTAATCTGAGATGACTGCATTTTTTCTGGTTTCAGGAAAAAATGGGTAGCTCTCAAGCAAAACCAGGAATTTGGTCAGCAAAAATTTGGCCATTCAATATCGCCATCTGCTGGCGGTCATGCTTTTAAAGTCAGGAATCAAAGTTGAAAGATATGATCAGAAATTAAGGGATTAACTATTGAAGGCCAAAAACACTCCTTTAAAATACTCTTTCTAGTGCTTTGTCTAATCTAGTCTTAAATATGTCAAGCAAGACTGTTTCTATACTGCTATGGTATTTCATACATTCTGCTATGTCTTTCCAGACATAAAACTATGACCATTTTATCACTCACAATCTGCTACTCCTAGAATAAGAAGAAAAAAACAAAAAAGAAAATGTGAGTGAAAAACATTTAAACATTTATACAAAGGTATTCTATGGGCAGTTTTTCCTTCTTTCATCTCCTTGCTCCCTACCAGAATCAATCCTGGCTTGTCTTCGGGCTGCACACTCTTCAATACGAAGTTTGGGAATCCCCTCAGCGACGGCTTTGGCCATTCCACCCATTTCTTCAATCTCCTCAACAAGCTGTGAAATGAAAAGGATTGAGAAAATAAATAGCAGCAGGATTCACAAGATGAGCTTTGCACTTGTACTGCCATCCAAATTTTGATCATATCTATATATACAAGCCTATGCTCTAAATGTGTTTTCTATCCCCACATGTCTTGACTACAGCTTTTGGTACAAATTAAGAGATATCTCTAATAAAAAGAGCATTTTAACTACCAAAACTCCACGAATTCAATAACGGCGCATGGCATATTGTTCAATCAGTAACACCCATGGATGAAAAGACTTAAAAATTGGGATGTTGACTCTACACTGATTTTTCCTGCCAAACAGCCCTTATGGTTACATGCAAACAAATACAAATGCATTGAAAAAATCCAGGGCTGGTTCTGTGATGTAGAAGACAAGTGGCATGGCACAGTTCACCTCTCACCACAGCAGAACCCTATTCAGCTCCAGAATGGGGTGTCCACATTCAAACTGCCTACACAAAGTGGCCATCAGGCCCTGCCTGGCACTGTATAGAAGCATCCATGTTGACAGGGACCTAAAAAACACATCAGACAATGAGCTAACAGTGTCTGCACAGGCCCAGGCTAGTGTTTGGACCTGTATTAGCCCAATTTGGGACTTTGCATGGGAGCAATAATTTGCTCAAAAGAAGAATCACTTTAGGCTAGACATGTAGGCATATATCTTTGTTCAGGATTGCCACCAGTCAAACTACTCCTGCAGAGTACTTTCCAAATGCAAGTAATGACTGGCAGCTAAAAACATTATTAAAAGAAAATATTCTGATCCAACAGAAAAATTTCTCCTAAATTCTGCATAATACTTGAGCATGGCCAGAGAATTATTTGCCTACATGCTGGGCTATAAAACTTTGCTTTCAATAACCCCTAGTTTTAGAGCCTCACACAGATCGCAAGCATGAATGGGAATGTAACTAAGTGGGTTGGTTTGACTCTTTCTTCTGTTGAACTCTTTTTCCTTACACGTAAAACAGAGATCCCAGCAAACTGGGAGTCTTTGGTGTGCTTTGCAGGACTTGATTATTTGTTCCGCACCGGGATATTTCCCTTTTGAATGTAGTCTACTAGAAGGTTGAAGTCTCTCTTTCTCTAAATGTACAGTGTATTTTCGTAAAGTTCATTTACAAAGAAATCACTGATGTCTAAGTGTAAAATAATTCCCTCTTTAGAAGTTACCGACATATCAAATAGGCCCTTAAAACACATTTCTCCAAACCCCTATATCTAACATTTTCCCACAAAACAGGAAAGGTTATGCAAACTGACCTTTAAGGCGGCTTCATAGACATCGTTGGTGAGGCACTCCATGAGGTACGATCCCCCCCAGGGGTCTGCCACTTTAGGAATACCCGACTCCTCTTGAATGATGATCTGGGTGTTGCGAGCGATGCGAGCGCTCTTCACTGTCGGCAAACCCAAGGCTTCGTCAAATGAATTTGTATGCAAAGACTGTGTGCCTCCGAACACCGCGGCCATCGCTTCGATTGTCGTACGGATAACGTTGTTAAAGGGATCCTGGAAGGAAAAGGAGAGCTCTGAAGCACCATGGATCTGCAAAGGCTACTGTTCAAAAAAATTCCATCGTTATAGTTTTACTGCATTCCTGTAACGTAAGTAAACATTATATTTGCTCTGGAAACAAAATAAAACCAAGGCGCAGAAGTCAAATAACAATGGTTGCAATCACAACCTAAAAATAACTCATATTGCATGACTTTGAGAGCAGGCCTTGGAGGAAGAGCTGGAACCCAGCTCTGACCTCACTTGGGAAACTATGTGCAGTCCAGTGATTTATTTTCTTCTTGTGAGTGATGTAACTGAAAGGAAAAGCAGAAAGTGCACCCAGTTTCAAAAGAGCAGACAAGCTGTAACCATCACTTCACTCTTCAGCAGTGAGTCAAGGACATGAACGACTTGGATGCTCAAACGAATTCTCAAGCCAGTGATCCCTAGAAAAAGGAACCTCTACTTCCTTATTCAGCTGCATTTTGAAGGGATAACTTACAGGAAAAATCCAAGTGAGAATTTCATCCTCTGAATCCTGACTTAATATAAGCACCTCTCTGCAATTCTCTCTTTACTTAGCAGGTTTGGATTCTATTCTCAATTCAGTATCCACTAGACTGAGAGAACACATGCTTAAGACAGTGATTTCACAATGAAAATGAAACTAGACTATGAGAAGTTAGGCCCTGAGACTCTGCCTATCACCATAATGGAATTCTTCTGTGAATATAGTCTCAAGCCTTTAGTTTCTGCCCTTTTTAACCTGAGCACTACAGGGCAGTCCAGAATGCTCAGGTATTTCATTAATCAGTATTCTGGGAAGCAACACTGCTGAATGTCCAGTTCTGGGCTCTCCAGTTCAAGAAGGACAGGGAACTGCTGGAGAGGGTACAGCAGAGGGCTACAAAGATGATTAAGAGCCTGGAGCATCT
Organism: Tringa tobata; assembly: GCA_033628505.1. Classification (NCBI taxonomy): domain Eukaryota; kingdom Metazoa; phylum Chordata; class Aves; order Charadriiformes; family Scolopacidae; genus Tringa; species Tringa tobata. The sequence continues at coordinate 1,309,919 of JAHREE010000422.1, read as the reverse complement.
CTCTTACAAGTAAAGGCTGAGGGACTTGGATCTTCTTAGCCTGGAGAAGAGAAGACTGAGGGGGAATCTGATCAATGCCTATAAATAGTTAAAGGGAGGGTGTCAAGAGGATGGGGCCAGTGTTTTTTCAGTGGTGCCCAGTGACAGGACAAGAGATAACAGGCACAAACTTGAATATAAGAAGTTCCATCTAAACATGAGGAGGAACTTCTTCCCTTTTGAGGGTGGCAAAGCCCTGGAAGAGGCTGCCCAGAGAGGTGACGGAGTCTCCGTCTCTGGAGACATTCAAAACCCGCCTGGACACATTCCTGTGCAACCTGCTCTGGGTGGACCTGCTCTGGCAGGGGGGTTGGACTAGATGATCTCCAGAGGTCCCTTCCAACCGCATATCATTCCGTGATTCTATGACACTCAACAAGGCTTTTTGTGCTACATAAGCAGAAAGTTGTATCCAACACATCTGTCATCTGACATTCTGTCTCCTTCAGAAAGCTGCATCTTTATGAGTAAAACCAGCAGCTCCCGTTAAGATATACACCATGAGAACATATTTAAATGAGGAAGTTGATGAGAGTCCAATTTCTAACCTGCTCAGTGAGTGACCAGCCCGAAGTCTGACAATGAGCTCTCAGCAGAAGAGATTTGGGATCCTTGGGTTTAAACATTTTCTCTACCAAGTGAGCCCACAGTCGCCTCCCAGCTCTCAGCTTGGCTATTTCCATATAGAAGTTCATGCCAATTCCCCAGAAGAAGGAGAGCCTGTAGTAAGAGCACACAAAGAGGATAAAACATTAATCCATTCTAATAACTCTGCTTCAGTAAAGGAGAAGTCCTACAGCAAGGTCTCTGATTAATTTACTTTTACAGATATAAACCAGACACAAGATAACAGGAATGTTCCCAGACACTGATGCCAATTCCTACAGAATGATGCACATTTATGCCAATAAACCGATTTAGCCTCCAAAAAAGGTGACTGCAGGCAACTTGCCAGTGACAATGGACCCTGGAACTGCTAAACTGTCCCCAGGGACTGTTCCAGGGGAGCCCTAGGTGCAGCAGTGTTCCAGCACGTCAGTAATACAGGCAGTGACAGTCCAGCACCAGGGAATGCTCCTGGACACAACCTAATAGTGTAGTTACGCTCACAAACTACTTAGGAGAAGACATAACGTATTATAAGCATGATTTCATCCTTCTCCTCATGATTTTAAATAAAATCCAAATCAAACATCAGTTCAATACCAGATAGCATATCAGGGAATGGACTGATTGATCTACTTTTTCCTACTTACAGCTTCTAAGATTTATAAATGTAAACATGCAGAGCTAAAGCCAATAAAATTCATTATATTAAAGACAGTGAATTAGCTACAATTTTCCAAAGGCTCTAACAGACTCTCCACCACTGGAAAGTCTGAAAATAAGGCTGTATCTTTTTCTGCATGATCCACTTCTGAAGTTTGAACATGCAACAGGCTACACGAACCACACCTTTTTATTTTTAGACTCACCGTATAGTTAGGGAATCTGTTAAACAACCAGACCACTGACACGGTGATTCTGCTTACTTTAACAGTAACTATACAAAATTTACAATATTGTCCTTAAAATTACATTTTATTTTTAGCAAATTTGCAACTGTAAATTGAACTACCTGCATTTCCCCTTGTTAAGCATTTTTTCCCAAATATTTCAAAATAATACTAATGAAAAAAAATTCAATAATACTACAGTATAAAAGAACTATGAGAGGTCTTGCTGCATTCTGCTGTCCTAACGTTACAACTGTATCAGATAAAACAGCTGAGGGATCCTCTTTCTGACCCAGAGACCAACTGTCACAACAGACCTTGACAGGGCTCGGGCTTGTACATGATTTTATTCAGTCTATTACTGTAGATGTAGTGTAAGTGTCTGTTGGACCAGGTATTTTCCTGCCCCTGAAACTGTGTTACAAAACCAAAACCAAACCCATCTGCAATGTGAGCGCTGCCAATATTGATTGCTTGTATGTGTAAAAATACTGAATTTGATATTAAACTCTAGAGTTTTTACTAAAAGCGAGTTTTATACTTGCAAATTTCTTTAGCTCACCTTGGAGCAAATTCATCAATGGTAAGGCCAGCTTTAAGTCCAGTTCTGCAGTACTCCAAGCCATCTGCTATAGTGTAAGCTAATTCGAGAATGGCGTCGGCTCCTGCCTCTTGCATGTGGTATCCGCTGATGGAAATGGAATTGAATTTTGGCATATACTAAAAACAAAATGACAACATGGTACAACATTACAAGGGGATTAGACTAGATGACTTAGAAGGTCCCTTCCAACTCAAACCATTCTATGACAGCAGAAGGAAGGATCAGATAATTGTTCTACCAACATTCACAAACACTCCACTCTTTGTCGATTGCGAATACAACCCATCTCTGTTAAAGGGTGTTTTCAGATCTATACGTTACATGCTTTTATCTTTTTGCACTATTCGTTGTGCTTAAACTATCACCCACCATGATGTCTCCTTCTCAATTACAAGCTGTTTCCAACTCTCCAACAAAAACGCAGCTAAGGAAACAACCGGTAGTACTGAACTTCCACTCATCAGTTCAGGACTTCACTCCGTTCGTTATCTGCTTTTCATACTCAATTTCACAGCAGAAGTCCCCCAGGATTTCTTACCTCTTCACTCCTCCTTACAGCTGTAAAATGCTTTGTAAAAAGTTTGTGGTTTCTTACTTTCTATGCAAAGAACAGCCTGTCTGTTCCTTGCCTCCAAGCTTCCTACCGTCTTTTTAGCATTAGGCTCATCTTAATCTGACTTTGATTTGGATTGACTTAAAAATCTTAAAATTAATGCTGTAAGTGATTTGGGATCTTCACTTCTCCTCCTGGCCCCTTCCACAACCACATCATTCTTCACTATGACAGGTCTTCCCATCTTCTGCTTTGTTCTCCAAAGTGCCTCATAAATAGTTAACTATATATAATAACATAAGTAAATACATTTAAACGATACATACCTTTGAAGTGTACTGGAAGATGTCAGCAATAATCCGCATGGATGGTTCTGGGGGGAAAATGTAAGTATTTCGGACCATGAACTCCTTCAAGATGTCATTTTGGATTGTCCCTGTCAGCTTGGCCTGAGGCACTCCCTGTTCTTCTCCAGTGACAATGAACGTTGCCAACACGGGAATGACTGCCCCGTTCATTGTCATAGAAACTGACATTTTCTCTAAAGGAATTCCATCAAAAAGGATTTTGGTGTCTTCCACTGTATCAATGGCAACTCCAGCCATTCCAACGTCTCCTCGAACTCGTGGATTGTCTGAATCATAACCACGGTGGGTGGCTAAATCAAAAGCAACAGATAATCCCTGCTGGCCAGCTAAATGAAAAAGAAAAAAGAAAAGAAAAAACAACAGAGAGAGAAATTCAGAAGTGTTGAACAGACTTGCATTATGACTGGATCTAAATTTATCAATTTTATTTTACATGATCTAAGCCTGGACAACAAACCAATTTTCGATGTTCATCACTGTTCCCTCCCCAAACCTGTCCAAGGTCTTCTAGTCTTAAACTTTAAATAAAAAAGCTTTTACATGAGAAAAAAAGAAATATTGTAGTCCTTCTAGCTCAGCCACACAATCAGCTTACTGTGCTTAACAAATTACTGAGTAACAGTTTAGCCACAAGTTATAAATGTGATAGACAGACAGTATCAGGGCTTATATATATAAATTCTACTTAGCTTAGCTGGAAACACAAGTGTGATAAATTAGGTTACATTACCTTCTGTTTATCACAAATTAAACACACACACTCTGACTGTTACCCTTAGTCTTGTGACATACATTGTTTATTTGTAAAGCAAAGTGATGCATTTCTAAATCTGCAGAAGGAGAAAATTATTCATATAAAGCAGGGAACGGGGCAGTTAGAGCTCTTGGCAGACTTGTTGCTGCAACCTGAAAGCAGCATTCGAAACTCTGCTACCCCCAGCAATCATCCTCCCACCAGCACTGCTGTTCCTTCTCAATGTCAGCAGAGCTCTTAATTGTCAGATCCCAGCTATTGTCTTTGAGCTAAAAAGCTCAAAGCCGGCTAGGTGTTAGCTCTGCAGCATAATGACAAAAAAATAAATTTCTGCCTAGTTTCAAGCAATGGAAATTTCAGAAATCATGAGAACTGATAATTAATTCTTTTTCAGCATCCCTCCAGTTACAGAGAGATTTTAAGTGAAGTATTAAAAATACTGTACAAATAGGTCAGACTCAGAAGCTATACTAAATAATTCAGTATTAATGCAACCATTAAGAGAAGAACAGAGAGAAAATATTGCAATGTCAAAACTCTATAAATAAAGATGAAAAATTCCTGGCAGCAAACACTCTTGAGTAACGGAGCTGTGCTACCAGCTAACCCAAGTGTGAGCGCTTCCGCTTCAGTAGCAACATTCAGCAGTAAAACAGAATATATTCAGAATAATCTGCCTATTGAAATGTCTGTTTGCAAACCTCTAATACTCTGTATTTATCATTTCTTCATTTACTGAGAGTTTTATAAATGGAAAGAGAATCAAGAATACTTGCAAGAATACTGCAGCAGCTAATATTGCTTCATATTAGCTAACCACGATATGACAAGAGGTAAAAATCCCCAAACAACTCTTCCCCCCTGCCCTAAACAGTGACGTTTTGAGTAGAAAGGCCTGTAAAGTGCGAAATCAAAGTTATCAGAGATTTATTACTCAGAAGCCTGTTGTTTTGACTGGTAAGGTTATAATTAGCTTCAGACAATTGCCAAAGTGTATGGCTGGGGTAAAACTAATGCTTCATTCTATCATGAACAACTTTTTAGCAGTGGTTTTACAATGTCTATCTCAATAGTATATTATGATGACACTCTGGCTATTAGCTAAACTAATTGCTGCAAAGCACAACACTCCGCAGAAATATTGGGAAAACTGCTGTCAAATAAGGAAAATACGAATACTTTTAGGAAGCTGGCTTTACTACTACACCATGAGTGACACTATTCATATGTACTTATATGAGTTCATGTAAAACTTTTAACATGAGATGGAAACACAAAATGTCAGAATGCCCTGAAGTGCTAAGTGTCAAAGTCAAACAGAGTTTTTCCACATCTCCTCTCACAATCACAAAATGAATGTAAGGTGCTCCATGATTTCTGTTGATTGGACCCTGGGCTGCAGCCAAATTTTGCTTCTGTCAGTGTCAAGGCAGAATAACTAAAAATAGCTTTTAACGCATTCACTTTTTCACCTCAATAGCAAAATGAAGCAAAGACAGTTTCACAGAATCACAGAATGATATGGGGTTGGAAAGGACCTCTGGAGATCACGTAGTCCAACCCCCCTGCCAGAGCAGGTCCACCCAGAGCAGGTCCCACAGGAACGAGTCCAGGCGGGTTTTGAATGTCTCCAGAGATGGAGACTCCGTCACCTCTCTGGGCAGCCTCTTCCAGGGCTTTGCCACCCTCAAAAGGGAAGAAGTTCCTCCTCATGTTTAGATGGAACTTCTTATATTCAAGTTTGTGCCTGTTATCTCTTGTCCTGTCACTGGGCACCACTGAAAAAACACTGGCCCCATCCTCTTGACACCCTCCCTTTAACTATTTATAGGCGTTGATCAGATTCCCCCTCAGTCTTCTCTTCTCCAGGCTAAGAAGATCCAAGTCCCTCAGCCTTTACTTGTAAGAGAGATGCTCCAGGCTCTTAATCATCTTTGTAGCCCTCTGCTGTACCCTCTCCAGCAGTTCCCTGTCCTCTTGAACTGGAGAGCCCAGAACTGGACATTCAGCAGCGTTGCTTCCCAGAACACTGATTAATGAAATACCTGAGCATTCCGGACTGCCCTGTAGTGATCAGGTTAAAAAGGGCAGAAACTAAATGCTTGAGGCTATATTCACAGAAGAATTCCATTATGGTGATAGGCAGAGTCTCAGGGCCTAACTTCTCATAGTCTAGTTTCATTTTCATTGTGAAATCACTGTCTTAAGCATGTGTTCTCTCAGTCTAGTGGATACTGAATTGAGAATAGAATCCAAACCTGCTAAGTAAAGAGAGAATTGCAGAGAGGTGCTTATATTAAGTCAGGACTCAGAGGATGAAATTCTTACTTGGATTTTTCCTGTAAGTTATCCCTTCAAAATGCAGCTGAATAAGGAAGTAGAGGTTCCTTTTTCTAGGGATCACTGGCTTGAGAATTCGTTTGAGCATCCAAGTCGTTCATGTCCTTGACTCACTGCTGAAGAGTGAAGTGATGGTTACAGCTTGTCTGCTCTTTTGAAACTGGGTGCACTTTCTGCTTTTCCTTTCAGTTACATCACTCACAAGAAGAAAATAAATCACTGGACTGCACATAGTTTCCCAAGTGAGGTCAGAGCTGGGTTCCAGCTCTTCCTCCAAGGCCTGCTCTCAAAGTCATGCAATATGAGTTATTTTTAGGTTGTGATTGCAACCATTGTTATTTGACTTCTGCGCCTTGGTTTTATTTTGTTTCCAGAGCAAATATAATGTTTACTTACGTTACAGGAATGCAGTAAAACTATAACGATGGAATTTTTTTGAACAGTAGCCTTTGCAGATCCATGGTGCTTCAGAGCTCTCCTTTTCCTTCCAGGATCCCTTTAACAACGTTATCCGTACGACAATCGAAGCGATGGCCGCGGTGTTCGGAGGCACACAGTCTTTGCATACAAATTCATTTGACGAAGCCTTGGGTTTGCCGACAGTGAAGAGCGCTCGCATCGCTCGCAACACCCAGATCATCATTCAAGAGGAGTCGGGTATTCCTAAAGTGGCAGACCCCTGGGGGGGATCGTACCTCATGGAGTGCCTCACCAACGATGTCTATGAAGCCGCCTTAAAGGTCAGTTTGCATAACCTTTCCTGTTTTGTGGGAAAATGTTAGATATAGGGGTTTGGAGAAATGTGTTTTAAGGGCCTATTTGATATGTCGGTAACTTCTAAAGAGGGAATTATTTTACACTTAGACATCAGTGATTTCTTTGTAAATGAACTTTACGAAAATACACTGTACATTTAGAGAAAGAGAGACTTCAACCTTCTAGTAGACTACATTCAAAAGGGAAATATCCCGGTGCGGAACAAATAATCAAGTCCTGCAAAGCA